>UCOJ01000495.1:0-95887 GCA_900474305.1 Cecidostiba fungosa | reverse complement strand
GCACATGTCTTACAAAAGTCTCGCTCCAGAGTATCCGAGACTTGTTACTTTTCCTTGAAAAGTCTCGCAAAAAAATACAAGACTTCTAAGCGAGACTTATTACCGTTGCCACGATAGTCTCGCATTAAATACAAGACTTTTAAACGAGACTTATTATCGTCGACACAATAGTCTCGTATAAAATGCAATACTTCTAAGCGAGACTTATTACGGTTGATAGTCTCGCCAAAACGCCGGATTGAAATCCTAGACTTTATGCGAGACTTATAATGTCCCCAGCTCTTTTGCACCTTTATTTTTATATATATAGAAAATGCACATAAGTTGATGGTGAGCATGCCCGGTGAAATGCACCACGTTACAAATAGTTTGACTGATATGACTGAAGTTGCTATACATGGATCTATACATGAGATATGCAACTTCAGTGTTATTCGGACTTAGAAAATTTTCACGAGCTGTCTCCGCGGATGCTTTTGCAAATCGTCGTCGGAGTATGGTGTGCCCCCTGACCTGGACTCTGAAGAACATGGTCATCGTATCAGATAAGTTTTTAAGATATAGTAGCATATAAAAATCTGTTCTCTCGGTTAATTGAAAATTATAAAAGCGCGGTTATACTGAATTATAGGTTATAACCTATGAACCTTTCACTTTCTCTACTTCTATTTTCGATTTTCGGTTTATTTATGCTTTTATGTTAAATACGTACTTCTCTATTAAAAGTGTAGATACTTTGTTTTTGAATTATTTTTTGCAGATAACCGCCAGCAGATACGCAGCAGCAGTGCAGCCGCAGCGAGAAGCGCTATGATATGTCTACGATCAACGGACAAATTTGTGAGGGAGAAGCGAAAAAGAGAGATTATGCTACTCTGACGAAGACGTACGTCGCTGCACTCTCCGGATAAATGCTTGTGCTGCTATAATTCGTGCATAAGTTCGGTGCACAAGTCTTGTATTGAATGCGAGACTATCGTGGCAACGGTAATAAGTCTCGCTTAGAAGTCTTGTATTTTTTGCGAGACTTTTCAAGGAAAAGTAACAAGTCTCGGATAGTCTCCGGAGCGAGACTTTTGTAAGACATGTGCGGTACTTCGGCGAGACAAGCGCGATACTTATAGAGCGAGACTTTGACGAGATTTGTGCGAGACCAATATTTTTACACGGGCAATTTCATTAAGCCGAAACACGGCAACTTATCGATGCTTTGTTGACGTCGTAAAAGAGGTGTTCGCGCGAAACTATTACAATCAATTATCCATAATGCGAATTCCTACTGCATCAGATCTTTTGGATTTAGAAAGCGGTCATTTGACAGCCTCTGGCAAGCGTCGTATGCAGGAAATTAATTTTGGAAAGTACTTCAATGTATCGCGCAGAGGCTTAATTTCATTAAGTCGAAACACGACTGCCTATTGACGCTTTGTCGACGAATTCATCAAAGAAATATAATTTACAGCAAGTACCTACCTAGATTAAAAATTGATTTTCAGAAGATGATTTTCCACTGAGCCTATTATATTTCTGTAGACTATAAGATTTTGGATCCTTCTTATCCTATATTTTAAAAACTTTTGAGGTTCTGCATATGAAACCCGAGGGGAAACCATTGCGTAAGACTAACCATTTTCCAGCTAAACCAAAACGTATTTTTCAACATTTTACATAAGCGTTATTTGTAGCTTGGACGGTATATTGGACACAGATATAAAGATGAGATGCCGCCTAATGTTTTGACGGGCCGCACTGTATAAGAAAGAGCAAGAAGCAGCGAGATATCGGTTGATACCAGGTAGTGCCTGAGTTGCAGAGTGTAGTGTAAGATAGAAAGAGAGGGAGGGATCAAGGTGGGGGTAGACCGCACGGAGAGAGCGTCAGTATGACATCCAGCCGTAGGTTCACCCTCCCATAAGAAGTTATCACTTGAAAAAAAAAATAACTGGTGTATATAAATAAACCCCGCAAGGAAGGCTCAATAGGTTTTGGAAAAGCCACTCAAGTCTTTACTGTATCTTTCTCTCATATACTCTCTTTACACGCCGATGAAAAGCCTACATGCTCGCGGAGGCGTAAAGGTCCATTTTTAGTACAAGAGAGAAAGAAAGAATTGAACTCGTGATGATAGGATGCGTAAAAGGGCGGACTTTTTCCCACGAGTCGTTCTATCTCTCGCCCTTTCACTGCGATAGCTCTTCAGCTTTCATTAGCTGCAGCGATCGAAATTTTGAAAAGCCGAGCGAGCAACTGTAGCCGTTGCCTCGACTGCTTTTTGACTCGTCAACTACGCGTTCGACTATATTTCCACGCTATCGACGTGCGGCACAGAGTGTATATCGGCAGCAGTGGGAATCGAGTGCTTCTACACTGTGGTTTTGCCGCCTGATGAAATGGTATGAAAAAAACCGTTGCGCTTCCGTAGAGCGATCGCAATGTAAGTGTCCTACTTTCGGATCAGAGATTCGGATGAAACGAGGGATTGTGGGATATCGGACAACGATGGACTGTATCGATTCTCTGCAGCATCAATACAAGTCGGTCAATACACTGGCTTCAGCCGAGTAAACTATAGAATGAATGTTTAAATGAAAATATATAGTCCTTTTGTATAACCAAAATGAAATCGATCTGCACACAGAGTCCGCCTTCTTCAATCGCCTATACTACTGTGGACACGTGAAACGCTCGGAATTCGATCTCCAGGCTGATGAGCTCACTCGCGAACAACGAGTTCAGCGAATCAGTCAAGTGATAGATGGAACGGCGGTGCGTATTGAGTTTTATATAATATATAATATAGGTGTGCGAAGAGGAAAAAAGGCGCGATCGGCTCTCAGTTCCGTGGCGCGCGTTAGAGAGCCTTTATGGATGAATTGTGTGTCATGCGCGACGGCATTCGAAGGGTATAATCGTCCGCCCGGCTAAACCCTACTGCGTGACGGAAGATAAATGATGGCTTGATATTTTTATTTTGTCTCGAAGGTCGACTGCGAAGGCGCGGAAAATTTTCATTCTACATGAGCAGTAGTGTACGTAATTAGATTAGCGCTACGGAAAAGCCCAATTCCGGTAATGGATTGATTAATTACTTTTTGATGGGTACTCGTTAATTTAGACTAATAGGCTCGCGATACACCGCGTGCGCACTTCTTGGGGGTTGATTACCGCTTTGCGTGAAAAGAGTTCTTTCGTAATAAAAGCTCGCATAAAACATTTTTCTATTTCGTTTCAAATGAAAATCCGAGTAAAATTGAAGAATCAGTGCACAAGGCGACGAGTCTCGAGTCTCAACTAGCCAGAGAAGTCATTCTCCATCACGACTGTCTGCCGAGCCCGTAAAAAGACTGATATCTCGTTTAACGCGTTGCGGAAAAATGGACGTGAAAAAGAAATGTCCTCCGTGTAAAAAAAAGTAAGCAGCAACACTACGGCAGTATAATCCGGGCTTAGAAGGAGGAGAGAGCGAGGGACCATAAATCCAAGCTCGACGACGGCGACGACGACTACCACCACCACGGAAGGAAAGGAAAAAGGTATTTGACGAAATACGGGATTATTTACTTCGACGTGGCACGCAGGAGTAGAGTCAAAACGCATTTCAGCGAGCGCAGCGTAAAATACGGCCGAGCTTCGGAAAGCCGGTGAGAGCGCCTTCATTTTTCCACCGTTTGTCTCTAGCTCCCTTTTTCGCTGGCTCACCCCTCCCCAGCTTCACCAGTTTCTCAACCCGACAGCTCGAAAGCGCCATCGCACCGATTCGCTCGCCGAAGAAAATCTCATAGCGAGAACGGGTTCCGAGGTAAATTGTGCTCGCGCTCTCTTTCTCCACTTTTCTCACCCTTTTTTTACTCAAGCTTTCTGTACTTTTTGCGAGCAGCCGTCGTGGCTATACTGATACAAGCGCTGCGCGAAAACAGATTCCTGATATGGATTTCGGATTTGCGTTTGCCCGCGAGACCAGATAAACAGGATCCGGCGTTTTCTATCCGACGTTTGGCCGAGCTCTGGTGCTTGAAAGAATATTTGCAGTCGGAATGGTATACGCAAGAGGAACAGTGCCATATATAATTTATTACAGTCTTCGCAATCCAGAGGTTTGAAGAAGCGACTTGGAATAAGAGAATATTGTTGCAGAAGAGTTACCATGGCGACAACAAATTGAAATACAAATAACAGCTCATTAGCGGCCTCGAGATTACTTTGCAGTGGCGCGCGACAACGACTCTCCGTCCAACGAAAACATTGAAGAGAGCTCGTTGGAATAGAAGATAATTAACGTTCAAAAACGTCCCACACCCCAGTCGCATGTCGCTTTTATACAAGTACGAACTCGTCTGCGAGCCTTTCTTCAGTATTTTGAAATAATATTTCACCTGGCTACACAGAAAGTTCTTGGAAAGAGGCAGAATAAGGCTCGAAAAATACCCGACGGAATATCTCGCTAAACCGTCTCGAATAAATCCGTACAAAGCGCAGTCGTCGGCGCGGCGACAGAGCTAAAACAAAGGACTGTAGCGAACGAAATCCGGATGAGGTCTTGCAAAAGTAGCGCCGGCCTCCTCTCTTTGAAGCGTCTTCCGCTACGCATACAATCGCGAGAGGCTTGCCAACAACACACGTGTCTTCCGCACGAGAAAAGCCTCGCGTTCCTTGAAAATGCAGAATGCGCACTTGCGCGCAAGCCCTTAAAAACACAAAGTTAATATATATTAGAGAGAAGGTCGCTGCCGAAAGTCGACAGTCTCTCTTTTGGCCGACACATTCGAGTGAAATAGCATCGCACAGAGAGGCGAGAGGAAAAAGTCAGACTCTTAAAGCGAGGGCTGCCGGCGAAAGTAATCCCGAGCGAGGTGTCCGGGAGAGTTAGTCCGGGCGGTTAGTTGGCGCGCGCGCGCGAGCAACCCCTTGCGACTTAAGGACGCGTCCCTGGCGACTCGTCACTCGACCTACGTGCTCTTGTGTAACACGCCTCGCTCGCCCACGCGTGCACTGCTCGTCTCCATCAGCATAATTACTCTGCCGCAGTTGCTGTTGCTGCTTCTTCTTCTATTTCTTCTACTGTTTCACGAGAAGACCAGCCTCTCATTCGCGAAATCTCGGGAGCGTTGAATGCGTCGCCGCCGCCGAGTGTGCGAGCGTCGTCCAAAGTTTTCTCTTTCTTCTCTTGTTCTGTTGTTTTGCGAGAGAGTCGCGCGCGATTTCTATGAGCTATAGCCTTTCCCATTTTCCTGAAAGGCGGATTACGTGCGCTTGCGACAGTAGCTGTACACATACGTCGTGTTACTTTTACCCCTAAATGGAAAAATGTGTAAACAAGGCGTTGGGTATATTTATATACTACTAGAGGAGAGTCGTTTTAATTTTGATAAGTCTGCGTGATATTAATTTGATAAAACTCACGAGATGATCTCGTCCACTCTACGCTCAACTGATGTTACCGTCAGTGTCGCAACGGAGAACTTATGATCCCCCGCGCGCTAATCGGTTTACGTTGCGCGGCCGATTGATTCGCGAAATTTCCAGCGAGTGCTCTTGCAAAAGTGATTACGATAAGGAAGCCCCGCGGAAATGAGAAAAAAATTAACCCCTTCGCGAAGCTTGGAAAAGTAGTAGAAAAAAAAGAAAAGAAACGTCTTGCCGAAGTTCGAGATAATAGTAGCCGATGCGGGTAATAAGCGCAGCACAAAAGAAAGCAATTATGCTTGAAAGGCCACTTCTTTCGTGGCTCGTCCAGACTCTTTCTTTTTTTCATCTCAACTTCGAACTAAGGCCTGCTGCTCCATGTCCGCACCGCAGCTCGGCAATGACCAATTATCGACGTGTTCTCTCTACTAGTAAAGCTGTGCGCCGAGAGAGATAGAGATAGAGAGAGAGAAAGAAAGAGAAGCTTTTCAATCCGTCCCTTAGCGCGAAGCTCCAGCGGCGCAACGATGGGCTTCCGATCCGGCGCCGCTGAAAGCGGCCTGCGAGCTGGATCTATATACACGCGGGCATCCGCGGAACGCGAGCTCACTCACGATCTATATAGCTATATCGTTCGAGAGCCAAAGACCTACTTTCTTTTCATTCTTCCCGAAGCTATACACTGCTCTCTTTTTCCTCCTATCTCTATCTTTCGCCACACGGCGAGGATCTGCGATAGTACAGCTGTGGCAAAAAAAGGCTCAGAGCTGTATATATATATATATATATATATATATATAGTGCAGCGCAATTGCACCAGGAATGCGTCTTATGGGCGCGAACGCTCAGAGAGAAAAAAGCGGCGGGCAATTCGCACGAATACGTCGACGCATATCAGAGAGAGAGAGAAAGAGAGAAAGAGCGTTTATTCGGCCTCGCCGCGAACTTCAAAGTCCAGCGCCGGCTCGGTTTCGCAAGCGTATTATGTGTCTCATCCGAGAAAAAGGCGAGATTCCGGGGAGAGCCAGAGCTGAGAGAGATTTACGTCGCCGAGTCGAAGAATAATCGGGCGCTCGGCTAAAGATGAGAATCGATGTCAACTGGTTGCCGCTTACGGCACTCGCGCCAGAAATTTCGCAAGTATATCCCCCCCTGCATGTGCGAGAGATAAGTTTGGCGTGCGCGCGAGTGTACACGAGACTATGAAAAAAAAGCAGGAGGAACGCGAGTACAAGCCCGGGTGATCTATGGCAGAGAATTCGTGTCGCCGGCGCTGCTGCAGCGACTTTCCCGCTAAGGAGTCTTCTCTCCGCTCCTTACAGGGCATTACAAAGAAGTTACGTTATGCTTCTGCCGCGCTCTTTCTCTCTCGCTCGCTTCTTTTTGCAGCAGACTCGGGACCATTCTTCGCCGACAGCCGGACGGCTTTGTTCGGAGGAGCACGAGGTCAGCAGCAGCAGCAGCAGAAGATACGGGCAGAGAAGGAGCAAATTCGGCCCTGTGAAGCTAGCATACACCGAGAAGAGCAAGTTTGTTGCAGGAGCTAAGACCGACCTCTCGCGCGCAGTGTACAATCTGCGAACTTGTATATACCCGCCATTGCATGCCCGCGAGAGCAAATAGTCGCCGTTGCGAGAGATCTCGGCGACGGCTCCAACTTTTCTTCCCCCGTATATATACGGCCGGTGTGTCTCTCAAACATCAGATCTTTTTTTGCAGGAGTGTCGCTCCCGGAATATTTTCTCCAAATTTGGCCTCTCCTCATAAATCAGATTACTTCCGGCTTTATCGCATCCATCGCAAAGCTCTTTATACAAAATATCGGTATACTGCTTTTATAACAAAGTTGGAATATTCAGGAGAGGATTATTTCTCCGACGGAAAATAGGATAACGAGAGGCTCTTAGACCAAGGGGGAGGAAAGTAGTTGGCGCTCGCCGAGAGTTTGGCCAGGTTGCGGTGCACATTTTTCCAACTTAATTATCGGAAGGAGAGAGAGAGCGAGCGACGACGACACGACTCTCTGCAGCAAATCGAGCTGAGACGACGAAAAGGACGCGCAAGTTCGAGTTGCCCGCGGACGCGAGCTCTCTCGAAACTTTTGAACATCCTCTCTTTGAGCGAGACCCTCACGTGCATCAGGGAGGCGCTCATCCACATTGATATCGACGCGCGCGCGCAAGTTTGAGTTTCAACTTTTGAAAGAGTAAGAGGACTGTAGAGGGGAGTATACATATGCACGCGCAGTACGATTACCCTCCATCTCGCGCCCACGCCCTCTTTTTATTCCAGTTCCGCAAAGACGACGACTCTTATGTAGCTATACATATATACTGTACCTTTTTCCTACTTCGTGCGCGCGGCTTTTATTTGTTCTTTCCTGGCGGAACATCTCCCTGAGGATTCGTCGCGCGAGCGCGCCCGAGTACTTATCGCGTTATAATGAGCTGTCTCAGCGGGTAATTGCGGACTTTTTTCCGCCGATAAGACGAAGCCGGTAAGAAAAAGCAACGGGCGTCGTTAAACCGACATCTCTCTAGCTGGCAAAACGCGCTGCAGCATAATCAGCGCTTATATATAATACGTTTGACTTTACCCGCGGAATAACGATATCTCCTTGGCATGGAATCGTAATTTATGAAAAATCGTGCGCGGTTTTGTCGAGATTCTTTTACTTTTCTACGCATCAGTCGCTAATACATACCTATATAATACAAATTCTGCGCGGGAGTGAGTCATGCAATAAACGCTATGTGATAAATAAAAATCTGGAAAATACGAGTTAACTTTCCTCTAGAGATTTGGAATGTCGATCGTGACGCTCGTTTACGTATACATGCAACCGCGAATGATGTTGCAAAAACTCGAAACTCGCATGTATTAAATTCCTTTAAAATTACGATAGGACATCCTACGGCGTTATTCATTGCGTCCCTCGAAGTGTATCATCAGAAAAACGTATTTTGTATCAGCGGTACGCTCGAGACGGCAGCGACGTCTTTTAAAAATACCTGGAGCAAATTCTCCCCTCGGAAACAATATCAAAAGTAGACGTGCAAAAAGAATAAAGAGGAGAACGAGCGGAGGAAGACGAAAAGGAATAAGAAGAGATAAAGCAGAGCTGGCAGTCGAGGCACTGCACACACACATACACACACACACACATCTCTTTCTCCTTTCTCCCGGCGCTCTCGAAAGCAGAAGCAGCAGCAGCAGCAGCAGCAGCGGTTGACTGTATACGGGCAGTAGCAATGCTAAGTACGAGACAACGAGGACGAGGGTACCTCCACGGCACTGGCGGCCCATAAATACGAGCATGAATAAATGTATCAAACTCGCCGCCGCACCGATCGCTATGCGCAAACCGGACACGACAACGCAGAGGACTACTTTCCCGCTGCGCTGCATAAGGCCCTGCGCATTAAGATTCAAATATAATCTCTGCGGCTCTAAAACGGTTTGTCGTACGTGCACGTATATATACGTGTATATACAAGCGAGATCGGCCGCTTGAGATGCCCTCGCGAAGGAGCTACTGCCCGCGATTTCTATCTCGCCGGAGAATATAATTTTCTCTTCCTTCCTGTCTTCTTCTCTCGCTGCTGCAGATATAGAGCTCCTCGAGAAATATTCCTCCTCCTCCCCCTGCTCCTCCGTAGCTGCGATTAACATTTTTCCCCGAGCATATACATTGCGAAACGCATGTGTATTATGTACACCAAAAAGATAGGCATACCAGTATACAAGCATAATTTTTTTCTTCTTCATAGTTAAGATCGGGGAACGAAACTGTTTACGGGGATACATAAAATTTAACGCCGGGATAAAAGTTGAGCAACACAAGCGCACGCGGAAATGATAATATATACGGAAAACAACGGGTGATGCGTATATATACATAAATCGGATTAACGAGAATCGCGCATAAACGCCGTCATAAAGTCTGGAAATGCGTCGTGAGAGCTAAATAGCCCGTCGCAGTTTGCACAAAAGCTCGGCCGGCGGCATCCGAAAACTTGGCTTTGCCGCTGTTGACTCTCGCAGGCGGAGAGGAGAAAAACGCGCGATTATCTTGTAACGCGCAGGAGGTTGTGCTCTGCGAGAATTCATCGATCCCCGCGTAGCTCTGATGTATATAGCCACCCGACAACTAATCCCAGGCGTTATACCGTTGAAATCCTCGAAAAACCAGGCGCTTTTTCTATATATAAATATGTATATAACATATACCATGGGAATTTGTTTACTTCTATCGGCGCTTTCGAAAAAAAAAAATCCGGCGTTCCACGGTGCGCGCTCTTGAAATAACATTGCTTTCTATGTAAAGTCGATTATATAGCGATGGAATTTTGAAAGCTCGCTTTGAGCCGCGTCGAGAGAGTAAGAGTAGAGAATATGCGCGTATACCGTCAGTCATTGACCGTGCCGTAATGTGGAGCACACTTGAATATTTATGTTCAAGTGATTTCAGATTTTACGGGAATACAAAATTAAACGCTGATATAATTTAATTACGGCCCCGGGTAATTAAATTGAAAATTCGATACTCACATTAATTTTCAGGAATGTTGCGCAACTCCGAATGCAATATAGGAATAGTTGCGTCAAGTATAATTGTTTGTTAATTTTAATCCAGCTGCGGATCGGATGTGCGCTTATTTTACCCCACCCATGCTGAAAGACTCTTTTTTAAAAACGTTGAAGCTGCGGGGCGTTCGTTAGAGCTAGAGCGCGGGAGATGAAAGTTGGCGGGTTAATAGGAGAGCTTGCACGCCGGGAAATCGCAGCAGCTCGGGAGATATCAGATATTGGAAAGGCTTTAACATTAGAGCCGATCGTAGAACATTGTTACTAAGCCGTCGCGCTGGCTTAGTTTCTTTTAAAGTGAGCTGATAAAAGAAGATGGCCGCGAGCTATCCGCGGAAAGAAGGACGAAGAAAAAGGCCGAGATCGGGGCTGTGGTGCTGCGCTGATGTGTTTTCGATCATCTGACGGCGGCCGACTGCTACGCAGCAGCTGGTGACGTTGATTCGATAAAACGAGAGTCAGTGCTTTTCGCTACCCTATGCGCAGCTGCGTGCACTTTCTCCTGTATTATAATGTTTCATTAATTTCAAGCTTTAGTTTTATTTTACAAACAACAACGGCCGCCGCGGCTTCGCCACCGATCTGAGATCTATACCGAGAGAAGAAATCAGAATAACCTCTTGCGCTAAAGAAGGAGGCCTACTGCAGCAGTGAAGAGGAATTAGCTAACGCGCGAGCTTTCGGTGAAATGAATAATAAAGGTATAGATCGTACGGGTGCGGGGCGCTCTTTAAATTCTTAATTCAGGACCGTAAAGGCGCTTTATTACTCTCGCGATCATTTGAGCGCACTTTCTCTCTATAGGCGAGAGCGAGTGTAAATGAATAAAAAGCACATTACGGCACTTTGAGAGAGGCTCCGCGTGTCGCAGGAGAGCGAGCCGTGTTATAATTAGCAATTATGCAAGTGCGCGCCATTATTACCTACTCGCGCGCAGTTGCCTTACCAATTACTTCGGCTAGGCGTCGCGGGCCGAAAATTCATTTTCATTCAGCTCAAGCCTGGGGCCGAAGTGGGAATGACTGTTATTTCAAAACGCTCTTCCTGGCACAGCTATTATCGAACCGAGCCACTTGCTCGCGAACTCAACTGCTGCTGCTGCTGCTGCTGCGGAGCAATGAATTTTCACGTGGAAACGCGAGCTTGCAGAAGTCTACCCATACCTTTATGATGCTTACAAGATTATATCTCATCCGACAAGCAGTTTCCGGGAGGCGCCCATAGAGAAGGCCTCTGCTCGCAGAGGGAGAAGTTTCTGCGGGTTGGAGTGTCTCTACCTACGACTATTCCCGCCGTCCTGGAGTTTACCAAAGTTCGCCTGCCGTGTTCTCACATCGAGCTCGAGCGATAATTGGATATCAAGCCGAGTCTGCGCGACTCCGATGCTGTGTACGTGTGGGCGATGAATTTCGTTTTGCTCGATGAAACACACGTATAATAAGCCTCGCCTTTATGTAATATATCAAGAACATCGGCGTACTTATGTACGAAAGTATGATTGACTGGATAAAGCCACAAGTGGAATAATGCGTGCATGGGGAGGAAGGAAAAAATATATTGGCGATTTTCTCTTTGCGAGAAAGAAATGCATTTATCGAGTCGAGGACTCGACGTCAAAGAACATTATAATAACCATCGCGAGAACAAAATGATGGCTAATTCAGTAATGGCATTACAAAGGGAACGAGCCAACAGAGACAGAATGACAAAGCGGATTGTCACAATGTGAGCATGAAAAAAGTCCACTGTCAAATGTGCTATAGACGATGAAGTATACATACAGTTCAGTTCCTTTGATTTACGTGCATGGGAACGTCGACATATGCGATTCTGCAATTATGCAATAATAGATATCTGCTTTCGTCTCTTTTATTTTGCATATACAGAATAATGGCAAATTCCTGACTACTCGGATATCGCAGATTGAATTATTATTATCAAATTCTTTGGTATAAGCAAGACTTTACGCAATATAAATATAGAGCGCCCGTTCCAGCTTCTTCGATCGATGCGCCGCGGAAAACTTCGCAGACGCGAAGCCATTAACCTTATTAACATTAAACTACGGTATATACATTTTCATTTCCGGCGGGAGTAATCTCCTTATTTTTCATTTAGCCGTCGAGCGAAACCGCACTGCACCAAGGGGACCCGCCACGAAAAACCAACGAAACAAGAAGACGCAATCAAATTCGCGTTCTCGCCCGGCATATAGTCTGAGCTTGCATTATAGATTTCCATAGGCTAGCGTCGTCGCGTGGATGCGCGCGCTTAATTTAAAAATTTCTCAGGCAATTTTCAGCGGGCTGGCCCTCTTCCCCTTTTGTCGGCCGCGAGTCAGAGCTTTTATTATGTAAATCTATACCAACAGCGAGTTGCAACTCTCGAGTCAAGGACATATAAGGGTTTTAATATTAAGCGCCCGCGCGTGCGAGAGGTCTCTCGACCTTCTCGCTGCTGGTGCGCAGCCGGCGCCTGCACCGGCCCCGAGCATATTTCGCTTTGAACTCGTTCTGCCTTTCTTACACCCCCTTTTCTCTAGTGCGACGAACTGCGCGACATTCTTCTCGTGCGAAAATTAAAGTATTCCCCGATGCGCATCAGCTGAAGGACATGTAATACCTCTTTTTGTCCCAAAAAAGTAAGGAGTCTTCAGTCGAGAACATCCTTTCAGGTGGATGAGTTTCGAAATCATTACATTGCCTAGAGTCTCGAATCACCGTTTGCCTTTTGAGAGGATTTCGTATGAAAAAACTTGTATAACGTCGTGTACCTATTCTATTCCTGGGGAGTTTCAGACAAGTTTCTCCGCACCGCTCGTGGAGCAAGAAATCGTCCTGCGTACAAGTTGGAAGCAGAGTTTGCCGCGCCCTCGAAGGGCGAAAATGAAATTGTGATAATTAGCTAAGACAATCGTGCACTGCGCGCTGTTAACTTGGCTGAAACGTCGCGCCGAGAGGGAGAGAGAGAGAGTGGAGAAAGAGCAGTTCAACGTCGGGAGTTAAACACGAAAGACAAGCAAGTTCGCAATTTTTGTAGCGCTCTTTGCTCAACAAACATTAGCAGAGCAATTAAAATTAAAAATTCAGAACAAACAAAGGTCAAGTTTAAATATATAATATTCCGAGGAGCATACCGTAGAATCATGAAATTTTTCAGTCTCGCGCGATTTCTCCATAATGCTGATGATGCACAGACACTGGAAGCACAAAGAGCCTTTGAGATGTATACACCTGGCCAGCAGGGAAATGTTCAAAGAGACCCATCGCCTCGACAAAATGATTTCGTGGACAAGCGGGTCCAAGTTAAAAGACTGCAGCAGCACCGCAGTACAAAGAGCGAGAATCCAGTAATTATCGCTCTCTACAGCAGAGCGAAGCTGGCGAAAGATAGAGCGCGGCTTTTAAAAAGTGCACGACACATGCATACATACGTATACATACAGCGTACATGAACGGAGGGACGGCCGAACGGGAAAAACACGGAGAAACAAACGCAACGCAATGCAGATACTTCGTTGTTACTCGATACGATCTGTACGGAAGAGTACTCATAAATTCCGGGCTAATCCCTGGCGTACAGGGTTGATGCATTCGCGCGCTCGCTGGTATATAGAGGATTGTACGCAACACGAAACATGCTAGACTCGCCGGAAAGCGTGAGAGCGAAAAAATAAATTCAGACTCGGTATACGAAGAGTATAGTACATCGCATCAAGGAATATACGCCGAGAGCTCCAGCTCTTGTCTATTTTTTCGTCCGCTTATATTTCCCAGTATTTTTTTTTTATATCTCCTTCTTTTATCGGCTAAATATTTCTCTCTTTGCGTACTTTTGAGAGCCAGCTTATTACGATGGTTACTGCATGCACTCATCTCCGCAGTAGAAAATGCTCACCATCAGCGCGTTTAAATGTACCTAAGCCGTATATGTCAATCAAAAGGAAAAAGGTCCCTACGTTTTGCGATAACTTTAATGCGCAGTTGCAGAACAGCTAGAGTTGTGATTGTCTGTTTCTAGAAACATCCGCTGTGAGCGAAAAAAACCGGGACCGTTGCTATATTCGTCGAGAGGTAGAGGCACGCATTCGCGTGTAAGCCAGATTTCCGGCAAGCTGATATATGTTTTAGAACCTGCGCAGCTCGGGTAAAAGCTCATAGAACACATCCGTAAGCTCCATCACGTGGGTTCGGTGTAAAACTGTTCAGTCGGATGATTTCTTGGAGGATCGGGCAGGAAAGGAAAGAGTAAGGACTAAAAATTGAAAGTCAAGTCTTCGAGAAGGAAGTAAACCGAAAGTCTCGTAGTTACATCAGACTAAATTATCATTATGAATGATCGCGGATCCTGGCGGACATATAATGTATATAAAGTTTCAACAAGCCCCGTGCGCGATCAATGCTGATTCGGCAAGGACAATTCCGTTGTTTGCGTTTGAAGCTCGTGGCGCCGGCGCGACTGCCATTCCCATTCGAAATTCAATCGAACTTTAAACTACGGAAATTTACACCTGAACTTGGCCAATCGTTGAAGGGTATCCCTTCAGTTGTGTTTATATACGAGGGGTGTGCAAAATTAATTCGAGATCTCTGACCGAATCGTAAAGTTGGGCGTTCGTGTTGCAACAAACTCTCGTATATAATATTCTGTATTAGGAGAAAAAATCAAACTTTTTAAAAAGTTTTTAACTGCTCTATATAAACTCAACTCGCCAAAGATCAAAGACAACTATAAAAGCAGCCAGGATCAAACGACATTTCCAGATGAAACTTTACTCAGTAGGCTATCCACTTAACAAGTATAACGAGAGGTCAGTAGGGGGTGGGGGAGGCGCAGCCGAAGCGACGTTCAAACGTACTTATCGTCATCCAGATTTCTCTCCCGCTCTTCTCATCAAACAGAGCTGGCACGCCGGTTCAATCGGCCGACCAGCCGTGCTCTGGTCCACCCCTTCATCATATATGTGCCACGTATATATTTATATATAAGCGCTAAACTTTGAGGAATGTTCTCGATCCGGCAAAGGCGACGGCACGGCTGGTCTGTCCAATTAAAACTTGCTCGCTTATATAGTCGGGCTGTGCGCGTCAAAACGCTATCGCCGCACACGCGAACGGACACGAGGGCGCCAAACTCTCGGCCGTAATTACGTTAACTTATATAGATATATAAGTATAGGATGGCAAGGTAGAGCGAGGACAGGTCGTCGCCGGACAGTATCCGTATAATGTACCTGATGCAGCTCCGAGTGAAATGCTAGGCAGTCGGCTATTCGATTTCCCGGAGATGGGGCAACATGATCCTCCTCCTCTCTCTGTCTCTCGGGCGCGCGACTAGATGCGATATAGGTACGCCAAGTTCTCTGCCAGCTGTATTATAGCGTTTAGAAAAGCCGCTGAGTGACGAGGAGGATTCTGTGTCTCGGGCGTGTGTACGTGGAGCGTCCGGCTAGTGTGTGTGTGTTATACAAGGCCGCAGGCGAGCTTCATCCGCGTGACGTGCAGATCGATGCTCGTGTCACGAGACACAATGGCAATACACCGCCTGCAGCAGCAGTAGCAGCCTCTACCTCATCTTCACAATGCCTGCGCCTGGCTGCCCGCGCTCTCCTCTCGTCCTCGCGAGTTGTCAGCTCGTGCTGCTGCTGCTGTATGTGTGTGCTTGTGCTCGCATATGCACGCGGGCAGCTTTCTTAAGACTCTATACAAATCACTCGCTGAGGCTGAATTATTCAGCGCTTTATTCATCGCCTGCTGCTGCTGCTGCTCGCTTCACTGGTTTTTATCCCACGACGAGCTTCCTAATACGTTGACTCTGTGCGAGAGAGAGACTCGATATGAGCGTCGCAATGGGAATAACCTGGAATAGCACAGATTATGCGGGAGGGTCACCGTGTGAATTATATTTCGCAGCGTTTATTCTGGCCTCTGGAATTTTTAAAGGGCGCACAAGCGTGTGTATACGTATATATCCATAAAACGCCGGGAATCGCGGCGAACTTTTTATCTGATCGTTATATTTTACGGCAAGTTTTGGGCGCGAGCGCGCACACGTATAACTCGACGTAGTTTGGAAGCGCTTCATATCCTATATATATATAGAAAGCGAGTAACTTTTCGTCTCTCGTTACGCGATAAAAATGACGGACATCTTTTATCATTCCGCGTGACGAATTTTTCTGACGCGCGAGGAGTCGAGTCGGTGGTACAATTTAAAAAGTCGTAATACAGGCGGAGAGAAAGAAAAAGAAAGGGCGCGAGAAAACTTAGCATTTTCATTTGAAATGTACATTCTACTCGGGCTAAAGAGGACAGAGAGAGAGAGAAAGCTTTCTGAAAACCGTGGCAAGAAGCTTTCCGCAGCGGTCCTTTTCATCCCGGCATTAATTTCGCGTATGCGAGCGCCAAAGACAGAGGGAGAGAGAGGTTGAGAGGAGGAGGCTACCGACGCAAAGAAACGCGGAATTTCGCGCATTAATTCGATGTGGCTCGCGCGTACCTTGCTTCCCTAACACAGCTGTCGGACAAAAGCATGCAAAACATATGTGCAGCGCGAGCGTCATCTCGTCCGAGAAGAAGAAGATGAAGAAGAAAGAAGAAGAAGGAGGAGGAGGAAGAGGGACGAGAGCGGCGGGCAATAATTTCAGGCTCTCGCAGGACTTCCGATGTAGCCACACACACTGGCTGCTGAATAAAACATGAAGAGCAGCGGCCCGAAGAGAGAGAGAGAGTAGGTGCCTGCGTAATCTACCTAAACGCGGGCCCGACATATTTCGCCGGCCGCTTCTTCCTACTCGACAAGTTGCTCGCGTCCTCCCACTTCTTTTTGTCTCCCTCTCTCTCTCTCTCTCTCTTACTCTCATGTCCGAGCTGAGCACACAAGGGCGCCGCCTTAAAAGGCAGTCGAGCGCGGCCTCTGACACCTCTGAGGAATAGCGCGCTATCAGCGGTAATGTAACCGCGCTGCTCGTGTGTGCGTGTGTGCCCGAAGTCGCGTCGATTAACGCCAGGATGCCGCCGTCTAACGATTATCCGATTTATTCGACCGAGCGAGACGAGTCGACGCTGTTTATGTGCTATACTCGCATCCGGAGAGGTTTCACATGCGGTTACGTGTGTATGGGACCCGTGGGATTCTGCGGAGCGAAAGAGTAATGGAATCGGTTGGCTTTTTAGGACTGATTTTTAAAGCCGTTCTTCTGTTCGCACGCGAAAAAATTGTCCGGTAATTCAGATATGGGATCTAGGTGCGCATACTAACTCGAGTGTTGTTTGCAACAACTTCTATTATAACTTTCCAATTTTCGTAAAAAAAAAAAAAAAACGCTGAATTAGGCACCCGTCTCTCACGATGTAAAGTATAAAGCGATCGTTGCTGCTCCCTCTCGAAGCTCTTAATTCAATCCAGCGAATAAAAGGCCAGCATCAGCAGAAGCCGGAAAAACGAGAAGCGAGACGAGTCACAGAGGCGGACAGCATCGGTATATAGCTGCAGTCGAGCAGGCACAACTGGCAAAGGAGCTCAAGCAAAAAAGGCGAAAACTGCATTAATCGCGAGCGCGTTTATTGAATGCCGCTATATACGTATACGGAACGGGTTGGTTGCAGTGCTGGCACTCGGCCGCTCGAATATAGAGCAGTAGCACCGTAGCGACGAGCGAAAGCAGGAGCAAAAAGCAAAGTAGGGAAGCGCGAGTAAAAAAGGTACACGTCGCCGTCGCTCCAGTGAGAAAGAAAGAGAGAGAAAGAGAGAGGAAGGAAGAGAAGCGGTGGAGGAGGAGCGCTGCAAATAGCGTGGATTAAGGCGGAAGAAATTATCCAGATGCCTGTAGTAACGGAGACGTGGACAAATGAGGAGCATTGAGCCTGAGGCTCTCTCTCTCACTCCGCAGTCGTCCCCTCTTCATCTCTCCGGTTCACTAGGCGCTCCGCGCGCGCTTTCTCGTGAAAATGGCCCGAGGGGGCCCCGCGTTCGCAGTAGAGCCGCGCGACTCACCTTTTTCAGCGGCGGCGGCGGCGGCGGCAACTGAGAACTCACAATGCTTCGCGGCCACCAGCGAAAGAAAGACAAATGTACACGCGATGAGAAATAACCCCGAAGTATAAGGGAAGAAAGGCGCGGACTTTCCTTCGAAAATATCCAACCGTCCCCACGTCTTGAAAGAACGCTATAATGGACTTGGTATCGCGGCGCGCGGTTATATAGCGAGCCTCGAGTTCTCAAACTGATGAACTACTACCCTATAAGAGCTGGGGAGAGAAATGCTCAGAGGGTATGTATTTGTATATGTAATATGCGACCGACTGTCTGCAGTTGACGCATGCGGCTGATTTTGCCTTTTGCACACAGGGCTTCTGTTGTGCGAGACTCGAGTGTACACGTGGCTGTATATACATATGAAGGCTGAGAGGAAGAAATGGACTGGCGGTTTTCTCTCTGAGATTCGGTAAGAACGATATAGTCACTATACTCTATATTTTGTGCGCTCGCTGCACTCCGGGTGGTTACTTATTTCTATAATACCAGCAAAGAAGGATCCGTAGCTGACTGAGAACGCTTTGTTTAAACACCGCTGCTGAGTATAATATTCAACGCATATTAATATAACTCGAAACTTTGTTTTTTTGCCTTTCATTGTTCCCGTTCCCCTTTCATTACAAAGGTATTTTCCGTTGCAAGTAATTTCGGAGCAGGCAACAGGAAAAATTCAATTTAAATGCATCTCAAAGAGCGCGCCATAGAGATCCAGAGTTCGCGATCCCGAGTAATTTTCCGCAAAATCTTGTACGGCAGCAGCTCTTATCTCTTGTGTAAAGACAGTCGAGGCAGCAGCAGCAGCAGCCGACACGCCGTAAGTCCGGCAGATATAAGTAACGAGCGTTTAAAAATAATTTGCCCGACTCTCGTCTCGACGAAGATCTATCTCGGTAATTGCTAGCGACTTGTTCGTCTGTCTTCTTTTTTTCCCGTCCATCTCTCTTGTAGACTCTCTGTCAGACAAGTGTTGTCCCGCGAATTTAATCCCAACGTCGTTGAATCGCTTCTACAATCCGGAGCGGACTCTCGTCGTTTCTCCCATTTTCGTCTCTCGAGATGAGGGAGAAAGGAGAAGAGAGCAAGGAAAACGTCATTTGCGAATCCGAGGGACGTTGTTATCGCGTGATAATGAAGTGCTGAACCGATAACCGGCGGACCTGTATATATATAGGCAGAAAAAATCGTTCCACGCCGACGGCGAGGGCATAAGGTTCGTAACGAGACGCAGCTTCCTGAGAAGGCGAGGAAAATTCCTGTCGGAACAGAATTTTATTCCAGAGTCGCTTTTCTCCTTGAGAGAAAAGCATTTAACCGTATAATAATAAATCACTTACATCTGAGCGATTTCGCATTCCGGCGCGCCCATTATCACGACTCGAGGAGAGCGAACTGCACGATACGTATACGTACTGTGTCTAGAGTTGTGTATAAAGGATCAGCTGGAGAGAAGAAGGCACGTCGAGATGGTATAATAGTATATAGTAGGTAGCAGTATCCCCGCTATCTCACGATCTCTCCCCGGAAAAGTCCGATTGTTTGCGCGCGCGTGCACGCCTATTATATACGAGCCGAGAGAAAGAGAGACACTCGCGGTCGATCGAATCGATACACATCGGCTGATCCCCCGCGAAATATACCGAGCTCCTCTTTATCCTAAGCTCGTGCGCCGCCGCCATTGTTGCGGCCGTTTCGCGATTATTAATTCCCTCTCTTTTTCTCCGGACAGCTAGCTATACTAGAGCGCCGCTCACTGCTCCCGCCCGTGAATACATATATAACATCGCCGAGACTCTCTACAATGGTAAAAACAATAATAATAAGGAAATCGTGCTGGCGAGCTGCTGGTTGCGAAAGCTTGATTCTCTCGTGCCCCCCGCCGGTAGCGCTTATATTTGCGCACTGGGAATGAGCCGCTGTATGTCTGTGGCTCTTATTCTCATCTTTCCTCTCTCTTGCTGCGCGCTATCTTTTGAGGCTATGAGCGAATGGTATAACGTTTTGCGCCTTTTATGAGAGGATCCGCGCGGATGTTATTACGCTTTCGTGAGGACCGATCTCGAGCCTATATATAATATAAATCCTATACTGTAGAGTATAAGGTAGATTGTCGAGAATCTTGCGTGTATTAATTCGGTATCTCGAGATTGAACGCTCAATGCGTCCGTTATGCAAGAGGTACTCGATTCTCGTTATCGTTGAGCGTATATTATATCCCAAATAGTTTTGACGGTTACATTCAATTCAATTTGATGTAATTACAATCTGTATTATTTAGAGGTACAAGTAGTAATAGTCGCGCATAGTCAGACGTCGATAGGTGCTTTCCGTATACCAAGTTGAATTCCAATTAAATTCCACTTTCGCCATACAGTACATCGGCTAATATCCAGGAAAGCGGCACTGATGCAAAAGGCAGCGAAGATCAAGCAGGCGCACTCGAGACGGGCGCGCTAGCTGATGCCGGTCGAAAAAGGGCCAAATCATCAAGTTCGCGAAGAGAATTCGAGACCAAAGAAAACGCTGCATACAGCCAGCGCGCGTCCGAGTGGCCGCGCGTGCGTACATTTGTGCAATCGGAAGACCGAAAAGTGAAGTAAGAGCATCCATTCCTCCCTGCTTCTTTGATCTTGTGTAAGTGAACGGGAAGGATGAAAAACGGAGGAATCAGCTTCCGGCGTAGTATATATATAGAGTCGCTCAAACGGAATGCCAATTCGCTGGTACTCTATACCTATACGCCCGTTGCAGGCGAATGCTGCCGACAAAAGAATATGCGATTCACCCTTTCCCTGAGCTTTGGCTACCCAGCCGTTTCTATTCGCGGTAATGCCTGGAGAGTCTTTAGAAGCTCTCGGGCTTCTTTGTTCGCTATGCAGCCTCGGCCGCAAAGGCTTTATTTAGCTTTTGCGCCGTGCGGAAAACGTGATTGGTGTGTTTATTAACTTTGACGACGTATGGAAATTGCGGCGATACGTGCCTCGATTGAACGACGCCGCTTGTTATACGACGCTTTTTATCGACCCATTCGATACTCTGTCTTATACGAGGTCTTATAACTTAACGCGGAAATCCATGGAAAATAACGTGAAAACTCGATGTAAGCGCGTAGAAAAACATAATAATGATAAAATTCAAAATTAATACCCGATGTCGAGCAATCAAAGCGCCGATATATATGGAGAGTAGAGACGCGTGGAAAATAGGTCGCATACGAATTCAATTCTGATTTTTTCCTCATCGACATTCACCGCGCTCTCGCTATAAAGACGACGACGCTGCATTCCCGACTGAATTTCTTCGCGCGCAGCTGCGATCGGATACGATTTGACAAGAGCGACGCAGCCGGCATTCCAACACACGTGCAGCGCCCCTTGAAAAATCCTTGCAATTAATAGTCGAAACGACAGGCTCGACATATATACCGGCGAATTCTGTAGCCGACAGGTAGTTACAAAAATCCGAGCGTTATATCGCGGCGACTTTTCCGATGTTCCCGCATGCAGAACGAGACTGCGGCGCCTGCAGAGGCTGCATAATACGCTCGAGCAGCCGATATGAGCGCGGTATCTCGCGCAGGTCGAGTAAATTCTCGCGGCGTACGTCATGCAGCCGCCGGGACACACACACACACACACTGCACCGGCAGCTCCGCCAAGAAGAAAAAGAAGACGCAGCAGCAGCAGCACGAGGGAGAGGAAGAAAGGTCGCTGCAATCTCTCTGTCCCTGCTGCAGGAGGACAGCGAGTGAATTCCACTCACGGAGCAGCCATAAACCAAACACCTATCTCACATTCCGAGGAATAGTCCACCTTTGTTCTTTAACGTATCTTCCTCTTTCTCTCGCTCCTTCTCCGTCTTCAACTGCTGCCTGCTGCTGCTGTCCTTTTTCTCCGCGCGGGCGGCTGCGCAGATCTTCGACGCGTCTCGTTCGCAGCCGCGCAAGCGCGCGTATTTTGAATTATAAAGCCGACACACACCGAGTGAATAATGTACGCGAGTCGCTCTTGTCGACGCAGAGCGGCGGCAGCTCATTTTTATTTCGCTTATTTTACCTCTCCTCGAGCGTACACACGCAGTATAGAGGAGAGTTCGAATCGGGACAATGCATGCACCGCGCTGCTGGAATAGGAAAACGTTTACGCACGTTCCTCTCTTTCTCTCTTCGCTGCTGCGGTAGCTCTCTCCGCGACAATGCCAAATCCATTGTTTATAAGCTCCTATGGTAATTTCCCCGTTGTCTACAAGCGCCGCATAGCTGCGGGGATGTGTGTACATAGTCACCTTTGCTAGCGCTGCTGCATGCGGTATTCCTACATGTACTACCTATACTATATATGTGTGTGTGCACGGCCGCGTATACGTATAACGACTTTCGGCTCGCGTACTCCCCACAGACATTATACGGTCATCTTTTGCGCCCCCGCTACATGTAGTACCCGCTCCACACATATACACCGCTTTCCGCAGCGCCGCGCACCGACCCATTGTTCTGCTTTCATCCTACTTTCTCTTCTTTTAATTGTGAATTTATAGGGGTTCGGGAAATTTCGCGACGATTCCTCGCGCCGCTCCTTTTTTTTTATTCTCGACTCGTAAAACCACCAAGTTTTCAGGAAATTTCACTCGCGATTTTATACTCGAGCAGTAGCTATATAGTGCACGCATATATATATAGGAGACCGAACGAAAAATTCCATCTTCGCGCAGACGATATCCTGACCATAAAAAATCACGACGCACGCACGCGCACGACAAAGCGGCCTTAACAAAATTATTAATCTCGACGCGCGAAAACACGGAGCTGGCTGCAGCATAAATGAAAAGCATCCACTATCCCCGACGTAACGCGCATAAAGAAGCCCCGGGAAAGCTTATAAAGAGCCAGAGTATATCGTAAAAAAGAGTAGTCGCAGCGAAAAAAAAGTAGGAGAATATTTTGCAAAAACATGTCGAAAGCGGTCGCCAGTAGCAGCTATAAACGTTGCTCGCTGCAGTGGTATAGCGCGCAACAACGAAATGAGGGGGAGTGAGAGGTCGAAGAAAAAATAGGCATGCAGAGAGGATGCGCGCAACAAGACTATCGGCGATGCAACTGCTCTGCTCTATGCTGTAAAGCTGATGCTGCTGCTGCTGCTGCTGTTGAGCGGGCGAGGATCACTAGAGCGGCGTTTTACAACCGACCGTAAAGTCTACGCGTCAAAGAGATCCACCCCTACACATGTATATACCTATATATACCAGCCTCAATATCTCTTTCTCAACGATAGCAACGACGCGATGGATGAATAAAATAGTAATATGGGATAGGACAAAAGTCGACGATTGACGCGGATGTTTTAGAGATCATTACGAGTGCGATACACGTTACTTATCGGCTTCGCGGTGGCAGCCCGACGCGCCGTGAATAATTATTGGCAGCAGCTCCTCCAAGGAGCCGCATAAATATTTATCAGCTGGCGCGCACGGCCAAGCCCCTGGAGGAACGTCATCGGCGCTCGAAGCTCGCCGGCGGAAATTGAAATCTCGGCTTGTCTTCCTTTCCCCGCTCGCAACCCCTCCGGCTTTTAATTTCGTGGAAAATTTGATGATAAATAGTCGCGACGACTGATGAGCGAATATATTATGGGCGAACCGTGTGCTATTTTATATACTTTATATAATGTTGTTTCTATAATATCGAGTCGGTAAACTCTCGCTATATGAAAAAAAATGTTTCAGCGGCGTCATCTCACGCGAAGTGGGTTCGCGATATTATTTTTGAGAAGGCAACTTTCCTTGCGGGACCTTGCTTGTTTCTTCTCGGGAGGGTTATTTTACGGCGGAACTTTCGTATATTGCCAAAAGAGATTTTTGCGTATATTCGAGTCAGGTGGAAAATTCAGTCACACGAATCCTATTTGGCAATGCAGTTATATATATATGTATGCATAGGTATGCGAGTAAATTGCAACGATCGTCTTTGTTTTTTCGACAAACACGTCGAGTGGTACGGGCGCGCCGCAGAGTGAACTAAAACTCGAGTACCTAATCAATTCAAGTTTAATTTAACTTTCACGCGCGGTGAACGTCCGAATCAACGCGCGTGAAACTTTGAGTATTTGTCGACAGAGGCTATGATCTAGGAATAGAGAATCGGAACGAGCATTTTGCGTCTCAGAGATATAGCGAGAGAATATAATAGAATTCCCGTTTCGAGATTCGATCTAAAATTCGAATGGCTCGTGTTAGTTCAAAGTATTAGCCATCACTCTCGGGTATGTGCGGTATAAAATTCTCGGGAAAAATTTCCACTCGAAAAACAAAGCACACGCAGAGAGATATTCAATCGCGCAAAGTTTGATAACCTTATATTTTTCTTGGCCGAGAGGGCATGCGTCTCTCCCGCGCCGCGTGCAGTATAAATCGTTTTGGAAGTTAATGCAATAGAGACCGGAGAGCTTTCGTCGCGGTGCGAATTTTGGCTAATCTTAATCGGAATTGTTAAGTACGACGAACTTTCCGCGGGTTACCATGCACGTGCTACCACAATGCGCCGCTGACTCGAATCGCTGAGGTCTCGTAAGAAGAAGCGGGAAGACGCAGAGACGTGAAAGAAGTCGCTATATATAGACGAGATGTACGCATATAAAGTCCCGAGGAGACACAGAGAGAGAGAAAGAGCAGAGAAAGAGCAGAGAAAGAGTCGAGGGCTGGAAATAATAGTCGCCTTAAATCCCTGAATTATGCTCGCACTATTTTCCGCTTTCTCTCTGTCTGCAGCCTGTGTAAATTCGCCAGATTCGCCCCTCCGTATAGCTACATGCATGCATAAGCGAGCGCTCCAACAACGGAGTTCTTCCGAGTTTTATTATATATAACGCGCGGGATCAGGGCGAAATTGTTCCTCGGTAGCAGTAGCAGCGGGAGTGTCGCGCGAACGCTCGTCCAATAAGCCGACGGGCGACGGAGTATACCTTCTCGCAGATATCACGATGATCATGTGATGACGATCATTCTCCGAACTGTGCCTCGTTAAATTTCATTCGCGACGAAGATGATCCTCCTCGGAGGAATATCAAATAACTCGCGCCGATATCAAAGCTGCCAGGTGCAAAATTTCTCAGGAAATTCGGCGCGATCGGATTCGCGAGAGGATTAATTTTATCGCACACGTGATCGTTCCTGCGAATTCTATCTCTGCGCTTTTCGTGCTCTCGACAAAGGCTCTCTTTCTGCCCTTGCCGTTGAAGCAAGCGTGTCCGAGGTCCGGCCGAGGGAAGAGGGCGTACAGGAAATTCTGGCGCAAACTATATAGGCGAATTATACGAGACAGAGAGAGAGGATATCTCGCGAACGAGAAACTATGCGGTGGCGGCGGTGCGCCAAGAAGAAAAGAGCCGAGGGTGGCGAGTCTGGAAACAAGGGTCGTACACGGAGGTCCCATTATTTTCCGCGTGCGCGCGCGGCCTCGGGGCTGCTCAGCCCAGCCTATCTCTCTTTCGCAAGCGAGAGAGAGAGAGAGAGAGAAAAGCCACCACCACCATCAGAGGAGGAGGAATATCGCGGCGGTACGGAGCTGTACACCGAAATATATATATATATATACATACAGAAAGGGGGGAGGCGACTAGTGGACACGCGGCGATTACACGCTGCGCCGTACGCTGGGGGAATAATTTATGGGGGATTTTTAGTTATAGGCTACTGCCGGCAGGCAGGCAGTATAGGGAACGAGCCGAGCATGTGCGCGCGGCAGAGTATAATCTGGCGCTCGCTCTTATGGCTTATGTATATAATACCGCCGCCTCGGCGACAACGCGCTGATTATATTATGGGAGCACTTAGCTCGCGCGCATATGAAGCAAACCGGCTACAGTATATATGTTGGGGACTCGAGCTCTCTCTCTCTCTCTCTCTCTCTCTCTCTCTCGCAACCGTTTGTGCGTGCGACGTGCGTGGGAGGTGGCCGAGGAGAATTAATAGCTTTGGGGATGGAATTTTCGGCTTCGCGATTTCGCGTGTCCAGACTCTGAAAGTGTAGCACATATTTCATGGAGAAAATCAATGCTGCAGAGGTCGCTGTCACTGCAATCGTACGGTGATATTCCTTGAAAAGTCTTGAAATCTCTAGGCAATTATGGGTCAAGCGGCTTCTACGTTGTAGGTGTACGTAATAGAAAACACAGTTATAATCCAGTCTACTTGGTTGATGAAACACTTTACAGCTCTCTCGCGTAACTGCGCAAAGCAAACTATTCACTCTTCTGCAGTAGCGAATATATATTCGACGCTGGGCCTCGTAGAGCCTTTTTACGAGCAGTCCCTTTAAGATCAACTATCGACTCCTCAAAGCTTCGCAAATATTCATTTCGACTGTCGCTGATTTCGAACCTCGAGGGTGATTTTCTTTAATGTAGTTATTGCGGATTTTTCAGGAAAACACACCTAGTAGAAATCGCTCTATTTCTCGGGAAATGTACATTCGTTATGCAAATTAATTACTATAAAAGTCCAATACGCATTTATTTAAATAAAAATTTAACAAAATCAATCAATTCGACATATATATCGCTAATGGAAATCGATTGATGTGCGCAAATAAAACGTGATATAGCTGGAAGCACTCTCACGATGATATTTAATTAATTAATAATTTAGAGTGATTCAACTACACCGATTCAAAGTATCGAAAATTTGAAGAGAACGTTTCGGCTTCTTATCAAGCTGCAGAAGCTCGCGAAGAAAAATGCGCCATCAGAAGTTTGTGCGCGCAAGAAGCGACTGCTGGTCGCTTTCCAATTGGCGAGCGCGCGGTTTGTCGCTGTTCCGCCAGGGGATCCGCTTTCCCACGGAAATGTCCAAATAAGTGCACGCCGTGTCCTCGTCTGTTTCCACCCCCCCACCCCCTCTCTAACTCTCTGAGGAGAGCGACATACTGCTGCGGCCACAGACGTCTTGTGCATGTACGTGCCTCATCGCACTCGAGACGACGACGACGACTAGAGAATCTCAACCACGCCACGGCACGGTGCCGCTCTATTGGAGGCTCCCTGCGGTCTCGTCGTAGCGGGCTCTCTCTCTCTCCCTCTCTCTTGAGATGCGATTAAGGCCAAGAATCGACAGATTAAGTGGTTATTAATTTCTCAAGTTTATTAGGATTAATGACGGCGCGAGCGATTACTTTCAACGTTTTTATAATACTGTCATAATAATCGGGTGGATAATCGTTAAGAAAAAAATGCGGGCATACTCCGGGCGGTATACTTCGGGCAGCGTACTCCTGGCACCGTGCTGTCTCTAGGAGGCTGCTCAAGGTTAGAGGCGGTATCTTTATGTGTAGAATGTTCTTTGCTTAAAAATGATTAAAATCATAGGTGTTAGCCGCCATTTTGCGCACTACCATCAGGATGGTAGCCCCAAATATGGGGGCTAATGCGTAGGAAATCTGTTTTTTTTTTAAATAATTGAAAATGATTAATATCATAGGTGTTAGCCCCCATTTTGCGCACTACCATCCGGATGGTAGCCCCAAATATGGGGGCTAATGCGTAGGAAATCTGTTTTTTTTTTCTTTAAATTATTGAAAATGATTAATATCTTAGGTGTTAACCCCCATTTTTCGCACTACCATCCGGATGGTAGTTCGGAAAATGGGGGTTAACACCTAAGATATTAACCATTTTCAAGCAAAGAACATTCTACGCATAAAGATATCGCCTCTAACCTTGAGCAGCCTTCTGGAGACAGCACGGTGCCATGAGTACGCTGTCCGAAGTATACCGCCCGGAGTATGCCCGCATAAATGCCACCTCTGACCTTGAGCGGCTTGGAGTATGCTACCCGAAGTATACACTTCCCTTCCTGCAGTCGACTCTTGGTGCCAGCCCCTTCCACGGATGCAAACCTGGTTGCAGTATTCTACCTTACCGACTGACTCTTACTGGCGTGCTGATGACGTCATTACTCACCTGTATTAAAGCTTCTAGAACATTCGATGTGGGCGGGGCCTATTCTCACCTGCACAGGTGTGCTGAGAGTGGCGTGGTGGGGGGTCGCGTATCCGCGTTCTTTAGGTACTCAAACGATAAAGTGCACGAATTACTCTCGATCGATCCAGACCAATTCCGTACAACTTTGGTCATCTATGCGAGTCACAAAAGAAAGAAAAACATCGCCCCTGCGTGCAAGAGACGATCAATTACGAAGGCGGTTAAGAAGCGCTCTCGCTATCTTGATATTATCTTTCCTTTCCGGAACTAACTTTGCGGCGCATCGCGCGCACTGCACGGCTGTGGCGGCCAGCTAAGTAAAGAGCACGCTTTTTCTCCGGCTCGTCAGCTGCGCAAACTCGCTCTCGCTTCCTCCGAACTTTCTTGTACCGTGAGATATTGAATAAGAGCATTTGGCCATATCGCCCGGCAAAAATCCCGACAAAAAGTCCCGCACTTTACCGCCGTCAGCCATTCAAACACAAAACGCGCGGTTTCGCTTTTCCGAGAAGAGCAAAAACTGACTTTTTTTCTTTTTAAATTTTACTGGTATTTTTTTATGGACGCGTATGGACACGGAACGAAATTTCGGGTTGTACGCGGCAGAGTAATTAAACAAAACGATTGCGGTCGAATAAAAATAAAACTTTTTCGAAACGTCAACATTCGGTTTGGCGCTTTGCGGCGAAGCTTATTGGCTAAATAAATAACTCTCGTCGCTCCAAATCTCTCGCAAAATCAGTGAGGGGTGGTTGTGTATTTAAAAAAAAAAAAAGAAAAAACCAAAGACGATTACTACACTAGGGCGGTAAAACGAAAACCAGGTGAATTCGACGTAGGCGAAATCACGTCGATATAGCTGATTGTCAAAATTGCTAACAAGAAAAAGACATAGAATTATTTAAAGAAGGGGCGAGAGAAAAGGTACGAAATAAGCATCGTTCCCTCCAGCAAGCATATAAACTTGGCTGCGGCGGCGCTCACTTAAACGCACCTAAAACCACTGGTACACTTCCAGCTTGGCGGTGAGGACCTCTTGTCGTAGAGAGAGAGAGAGAGAGCTAGCGGCAGTAGCTCCATTACGAATGAATTCGAATGCGCACTACGGCGTCTGTTTAACAGCTGCAGAGGCGCGCGACATTAGGGCCTCGGGCGATTCGAGCAGCTACTACTACTACTACCTTCTACTACTGCTTCCATCGAAAAAGCATAAATTTTCAGCTGCAGCCGAGGCCAAAGTTGCCGAGCTCGGCAGCAGCAGCCGCCGTTGTCTTTTTTTACTCTTCTCTCTCTCGGAAGGATAGTAGCCTCGGGCGGCGGCGGCAGCGACGACATTCTCCGGGAGAGCGAAAAAAGCTGGAGAGCGAACGCGGCGAGAATCGACGACACGGCGGCGGCGGCGGCGACACACTGTCCAGTGTCTGACGTCTCCTCGACAAATCGACTCGTTGACAAATCTGCGAGGCTTTTTGCCGGATCCGCTCCGCGATCATGTCGAACCGCACGAATCCCAATGGACCGGTGTCTGCACGCACGATTCTATATAGGTATATACAAATGTATACGTGTGTACGTGAAGCGCCGAGCTATATACGGAATACGGATCGCCCGCTCTCTTTCTGTCTCTATATATACGTGTGCGAGTGTGCGGAGCGGTCGGCGCGGGGGCTTGATTGCGCGACGCGAAAATTGCTTTTCGATTTCAAAGTGTGTGTAGCGTGAGAGTGCTGCGCCCCGGTATTCGGGCTGGCTCTTTTTCAGCTGCTGCTGCTGCTGCTGCTGCTTTATGCGCAATGTAATTGCCACGCGAGCTTTGCACGACACACAGCTCGCTTTTTCAGCAGAGAAACAATACGCGAGCGCTTGTGGAGAGATATTGACAAACAAACGTGAAATTCGCGTAGGAAATATAACGAGCACGTGCCGCCGCTTGCGTATAACTCAATTAAACAGCCATGTACAATCTCGCGACAAACGAAAATAAACGAGCGCATTGTGGTGGAGTAGTTGCGCCGAGGCCAGCCGAGATTACGGTCAAAACTACGGGCAAATCTTTTCGGAATATAATTTTAAGTGGAATTAAGAAGAGTAGCGCCCCCGCCACAGAAACGGAGAGAACGCTTGAAGCCAAGCGAAAAAGTATATAGTACGAGAAGAAGCAGCCGGAGCGGAGCTTTTCTCGCCTCTTCCAGCTCGTGCGTCTCGTAATTTCGCGGCGTAATTATTATTAAGAGCCCGGGGGCTGTCGTTTCCCTAAGTGATTGAAATAATTTACGCTTTTGCGCGCGCTCGCTCGTATGTGCCCTGAATAACTCCGAGTTACAGGAATCACCCCACGGCGAGCGTTGGTCATTCGGGGCGGATGATTCGCGCGCTCGATTCAGGTGAGTACTACACGCGCTTAAATCCGTAATTATATACGAGCCTGATTTTTTTCCAAAAAATAGCATAGCCGTATATTCTCTTTGACTGCTGTTACATATCGAGAGGGGAGTTCGAACAGAAGTGAAAAATTCATGTTCAGCAGCGATGAGAGCCAACGGCTAATTAAACTGCAATGATTGATGCGAGTTTTTCATGAACACGCTGGGCCGGATTACAGGCTTCGCGCGTAGCACTCCCGGTTGATTTATTAATCAGACTATGGGCAAACACCAAAGGCGCGGAACAAATTTTAATAAAAGCACACTTTCGATAATTCGCCAACTAATAACGTTCTGAAAACGCCGGGCCTGCAATCGAGCAGATAATTTCTTTTTCACTAATAAGCTATAAATATATGGTGAAAATTCTCCTTGCACATATTTCCTGACGGTCCGAAAAATTCACGACGAGGGGATCCTATAAATAATTATGCAGCCAAGCATCATTCGGACTAACGAAGGCTTTTAAAGAAGCTGCAGCCAGAGTAAATAAATTGCTTACCTATAGTCGCGTGCAGTGACGTAATCACGCCCCATAGTCCCGTAATTAGAAGCTCTTTGCCGTGTCGAACTTTCTCGGTGTATACATGCAGGTCTACTTTCCAAGAAGAGCTTTACCGCCCGGAAAATCGTCAGCCGAGGTTTTCCCCACCTTTCTACACGCATTACACGCGGCCGCGTTAATTATTCCCTCATTATTTTTTGAGCACCCTCTGCACTCGCGCTCGTGTTTGTGCAGTGCGCGATAAGGCTCGACGAGTGCTCGTGTCCTTAGGTGCATCAGCCAAGAAAAACTTTAAGAAGTAATTAAAGAGATTTTGCTTCTCTCGTTTTTTAATTACTCGAGCGTTTTGTGTATCAAGGAACTGTTTTTCCACTCGGAGGGCTTGCTTGGTCTCTGTAATTATTTAACGCGGAGAAAACTGCTCGTTTCGCGTGTTCCGCAACAGACGAATATAATTATCCCAGTTCTGCGCAATTATATTGCAGCGATATAATGACGCAATGCATAATGGACGCACGGACGACGTCTTATACACGCTCCGAATGATCCACACGTCGTGATGAAGAAACTCTCCGTAAGTTCACGGGGTTCGCTTATCTCGACGCGAAGAGAAGTACATAGTTCGCATTGTCGCGCGCGTTGGCCTATAACCCAGCTGAGTGTATACGGGGGGCACGACACGAGAGCAAGTAACTGCGCGCCGCATCCAACAAACTTTTCATTAACCCAAAGACCTACATGCACATCCCGGCCGTTAATTGGGAGAGCGCAAGGGATGCGCCGAGAGCACATCGGCACGCAGTAGTAGGAGAGAAGCTGTATATAGCTGTGTTATATATACAGTAGACTAGCTCTGGGCGTAGGTACTTTCAAATTAAATTGTATACGATCTAAGAGGCGCGCTCGCTATAAACCTATACGGCAGCTTGAGCCTCGAGGCGAATTATGCCGCGGCCGGTCATATACGTATATATGTATTAGTTACATGCTTCTAACTCGATTGTTTCCACTCGGCGAATCTGAATGACGAGCAGCAGGTAGCGGCTCTTTTTCCGAGCGTTCGCGCATGCACGACACGGGACAGAGATGATCGTCGCTACTGCAGCGGCCGCTTTTATGAAGCTTCCGCGCGCGAGCCGAAACGTGCTTGGCGTACAAGCGGCCGACTAACCGCTAATTGTAACCAGGCCGGGCGACCTGCCCGGAAGAGTTATTACAGAGGAAGTGGCTGCTCCGGCTCTTTTCTGGCTTCCGGAATTTCGGCCGGCCTCCCGGAACGCGATGCGCTTTTTTCCAGGCTCACTGCAGCTGCGCCGCTTTTTTTAATACCCGAGGCTTAATGCGCCAAAATTTTCGTGGCCGCGTCTGCTGCGAAATCGAAGACTCTGCTGCGGTGGGCCTGTATTGTTACCGTTGCGAACAATGCGTGTGGTCGGAATAAAAAGCTTTGGGGTGAATTTTTTTCTCGCTATACAGATTAAATTTTTCGAGTTCTCGCCTATGAAAATTTTTCTCGAAAAGAATTTTGTGAATTTTATAACCAGTTATATCAGTCTCGTAAATTAACTCTGATTTATTAAGTCGTTCAAGGAAAGTATACGCAGTGTCTATAACAACTTTATTGCCCGCTTCTCCGAACTTGCGCGAAATTCGATAAAAGCATTTTAATCATCACACTGCAAGCTCCGGACTCCGTCTAAAAAAGCTCACTTTACGTCCTTGATAGACAGTATATTATTAACGTCTCAAATTAAATTTCGAAAAGAGCATCTGGTAGGTTTTTGCGTCCGTTGTAAATCACGCTATAATATTTATAAAATCATGATAAGCATTTGTCGTCTGTCTACTATACGAGTTCGAATATCAAATCTCTTTGGCAGTAGAGTTACGCGCTTATAATTGTCAGTACTTGTTTCGTTTTTTTTACTTAGTAGGCACCCATAAATTATCGGTAGTTTTAATAATTCATTCAAGTCTTATAAAAGTTTATTCAAAGTTATGCCTGAGGCTTGTATTACAATATACAATTTTCGAAGTCTCATTAGCGGAAGTTTGGAAAGTTTTGATTTTAAACTTTCTGCAGCGCGCCTCATTTCCATTGTAACCATAATAAAGTATTGTTTAAACAAATATTTCTTTTTTATACTCGTGACTCTTTGGGTAATGAGGCTCAGGGACATTAGTTGTAGCTATAAAACTTTTTATTATGTTAGTTGCAGATTTTTGTTTACTACGAATAAAATTCATTATGCGTGAAGTATATTTGAATTTAATTTGACTATATAGTTCTCAAAAAAAAAAAACATTTTTAATAAATAAACGTGCTATTAAAAATATTTGCAAAGAACGTGTAAAGATATTGTCGAAAAATGTCAGCTCGATTTTTTCAGAATTTCAGTCATAGTCATAGTTTTTGTATAAAAGTATCATTAGCTCAAAATCACTTAGAAAGAGCTAAAAAGTGAAAAATTATTTGTACGGGTAATAACCAATTTAATGAGCGTGGCTTATACAAACGAATCACAGCGGATAGCGGGTGATGCAGTGCGAACGCAATCAGGCTCGCGTCCGAGTAGAAAGCGACTTATCAGACTTGAATGCGTGCTAGAATTGAAATGCAGCGGCGCGATTTAAATTTAAATCAGCAAGGAGCTCGGCTTTAATTCTCAAGGCCTAGGCCGCAAGGAAGAGAGTTGGCGAAAGGAAGCAAGCCACATTGGCTGGCGACTTCCGGTACAGGTATAGCCGTGATGCAGCGCCGCAGATATGGAGAGCTACTGTGCCGCATTATACCTGCGAGCTCGGGCGTGTATAGGCCGGGAGGGCTCAGGAACAATTCGGTATAAATTAACTCGTTTTCACAATGGGCCGCATTATGCGACGGCGGCGTTTACCGCGAGCTGCGGCATCGGGAGCATTGTTTGCGGTACGAAGGAGGGAAGCGCGGGCGGAGAGGGGCTTGAGTTGAAGCGGGGGTGAGACAGTTCGGGCTTGCATTATACATTGTTGCCTCGACGAGTGGGGCATTGTGCCGCCTATACTTCGTTGGCTGAACACCCTTCGATCGTCGCTAATAATGTAATGCGCTTCCCCGCGAGGTAATTGACGAGCGATCGACTGCAGCGGTAGCCGCCGAATCGGGGACATCTTCTTTTTCGTGCGCGCTTTTGTTCCGCGACGACGTGTTTTATTTTTATGCCCGTATACTTTTGACAATTGAATATACTTGTTTCAATGATGAACTTCGTCGAATAGAGTGGAGATTTGAAATTCAATAGAGAGTGTGTGTGTGAGCTCGGTGCGTGTATACTCCCCAAATATACGAATGCAATGTACGCCAATCAGAGATTTGCATTTATAAGCAGATTAAGTGCGCGAGCTCAAGCGTGCATAAATCAGTCAAAATAACAGCGCGCAACTCTAAACCTCTGTGGACACTGATTCATAGTCCCGGGGCTTCGTAAACAATCTTCGGCCACACCTCCGAAAAAAGCCCTTCGTAGAAGAATCGCGCATCATAAATGCAGGGGGGCGTGCGCTCGAGGAAAGGCAATAACTTGGCTGCGAAAACGATAAAGTCATAAGCGTTGCGCAACTCGCGAACTAGCAGAATATATAGACATATACACGCGCACGAGTTCTCTCTTCTGCGCAGGCATTCTATCGCTTTGGGAGAAGAGAGAAAGAGAGATCGCGATAAGCCTCAGGGCGACGGCGCAAAGGAACTTGCCCAGCCAAGTATGAGCATCTTCGCCGGGGCTTATATTACTCATATAAGCCGTCTCTACTATTGCGTAGTCGGCGGGATACGCGGAGAATGCTGCGCATAAAAGCTGTGGAGGAGCCGCGCTGCAATATGCGCAAAATTAATGAAATTTTTTGAGCGTTTGCATTCGGCGAAAGGATGCGGTTCGGTCTACGCAACCTGTCGTTTCTTAATCTAGGAAAAATGAAAGTCTGCACGCTATATGCATATATATATACATATATAGACGCACGACTCGCTACGATACACGAAGACTTTGTGCAATGTATATGATGCATGTACACTCGTCGATATATATAGTATATTCAGAATAAATCAAACGGAGCATCAGCGGTATTTATACGGTCTCGCCAAACGGAGAGTCGCCGGCGGTCCAGTCGCTCGCAAGAAACGAAATAAAACGTCATACGTGAAATCGAGCCGGCTCGATTTGGTCGAGTTGGAGCAAAAAGAGAGAGAGAGAGAGCGATTTGTCGCGTCGCGCCTTAAAGGGAACTGCGCCGCGAATTCTTCTCCTTAACATAATGACGCGCGCGTGTGTATACGCATTACAACCAAATAGAGTTAGACCCGCCGTGATATCTCTCCCCATATATAATAGCATCAGCGAGAGAAGCAATTTGTAAAGCAATCGCGGAAAATGGCCGCTAGTCGCTCGCGGTAATTGCGAGATGGACTAGTATATATACCTATACGCGCGCAGTATGAGATAGAGAGTGAGAGCGAAAAGTTGGAGGAGCTCCTCAATCTCGCGCGTTTCATCGGGCAGTAAATTTGTTCGCGCGAAAGGAAAACAAGCCAGCTATATATGCTGCCGTGAAAAACGCCCTCCGCTAACGTGAATATACGGCCTCCTCTCGATACGTATATATGTACATATAGTTAGACATACAGTACATTGACGAGGGCGAAGCACGAATAAACGCGCGCCATGCAGGGCTCTTCGCTTCGTTGTTATTCATCGCACGGAGCGTAAATAACAATACGCCGACGCGATATCCGGGCTGAAGTCCTCCTCGCGCGGTGTGACCCCGACTCTGGCCTATAATATGGTATATCTATATGTGTATATGCATGTACACGGATTTTCGATGAAGCCAAGACACCGAGAGGTGCGCGCGCACGCGTTTATTATATATTTATACCGCTCCATGCATATGCGGGATGGAAATGATAGCGCGCGACTCTATATACTGCGGAATATATCACGTATCATCCACGATGCCTCCGGAGCGTCTTTAGCTGCGACACTCTTTTGCTTTTACACAACCAAAGGGGAAATTTATATTTTTCGCGTGTATTTCTGCGGTTATTATTACATATATATATACGCGTGTTGTTTCTTTGTTAAGCTCAAAGAGAGAGCAAACTGATGCAAAGCTTTTACGGCTTTGATAAGGCAGCAGATGGAAAAAGCATAGCAACTCCGTAGTGTAATATGAAAGAATTTTAAAAAATTCTCACGTTACTTACACACTAGCGAGATTAACTGCGAGGTAAAGATTTTTCTAGAAATATTGTATAATCACGAATAACGTGATATACTGTAAAATCCAGCTCTCCACGTACCTGCATGAAAAATTTCAATTATCACATTTTACAATGCGAGTTTTTGTGTTAAGGCATATACCGAGAATTCGCGTAACATAGAAGCCGCAAATTAAAAAAACTTTCTCAACTCAATATCTATTTTCATATGCGATGCACCATGATTGTATTTTTCCTAATATGGAGCTTTTTGCTGGACTCGAAATTTACGTCAGTCTGTCTGAAGGATCGGAGCTTTTTTCCCCTGCACCTCTGACGATGGGGAATGAGGTAAGTTGGTCTGCGGTGTGGACAAAAAAAAACTCTGAAAAGCATTAACCGCGCGCGCTACGCGGGAACTCGATTGATTATTGATCGATCGTGCGCACACTGGTCGATACTTATTCCCGCGTCGTCTCATTTCGCCTTCTCTGGACCACTTAACTACGCGGAAGAGGCTGCGAATGTGATCCTGAGAACACTCGAGTGAACGCAAGAAGCAGCTTGTTTATATATTGAGATGGAGTTGTTTCCGAGCGCGATATTTGTCTTTGCCTCCGATACATACTCGGCTGGAACTCATATTTTTGCGTTCTTCGATCTGTTGCGAACGCTCTTGTTACATATAGCACAGTGTATATAAAGGTCTGTACAAATACACGATGAAGCAGCACTGCGTTTATTGAAATTAAAGTTGAATTAAACTGTTTTCATCATCAGGTGTGCAATCTAATGAAGGTTTCTCCTGGAAATGAAAGCTCGGAATTATGTAAAAATTTAATCAGAAATGTAAATTTCAGTAAAACAGATTAATTTCATTTTATCGTATCCTGTTGAATAATTAATTAATACGCGCGGCACTCCAGTTATTGCTCGAATTATATAAATTTATCCGAAAAAAAAACGAAATAACATTGTCTCTCGCCTTCAAGAGTTTCTGTCGCTATATTGAGTAAAAACCGCGACACCGAGTAGGACAAGCGTACCTGATGCACATCTCGATTCATCCGCAGTATCGATGGCGTGTGTACATAATGACCGCGGGAGCTCGCACTATAAACCGGCGTGTAATCGCGTCGACGCTGTATGCTCCGGCCTCCATATCCATCCCAGCGAAAGTCCGCTCTCTGCGGCCGCTATTTCGCATTAAAAAGTGCATGCAAATTCGACTGGCTGGTGTTTCTCAATGGCTCTCCCGTGAAAACATTATCTCGTGGCGCGCACGAGGTGGGGGCAAAGAGCAGTAGGAGCGCGCCAGGCTTATATACCCTGCGCGCTTTCTTTATATAGAAGAAACCCACGAAGAATATGCATGAAGAAAGTTCGCCAGCAGCAGCGCAGTAGCTGCTTCTTTGTGCGAGGGAAAAGCTCGAGCTTCTCTCTTTTTCTCCCTACCGCGCTTTATATACAGTGCTACTGTGAGTTGGGACATGCATCTTGCCGAGGCATTTTATACGTCGTCGCTTTCTGCACCCCCCCCTCTCTTTACATATCCAATCCGATAAACTCTGTGTAAATATTGTAAACTCGGGGCCGTTGATTGAAGGAAAGGAGAGCTGTTTATCCCCAGTTGCGTGAGAGATTTAGTGAGTTTATACGCCAGTGAATCGTGTATAATATACAGTATCAGCCTCTACTCGCAGCTGCAGTGTCTCAGCTCGTGCCTACTATTAAAAAAAATATACTCTGCACATTCGCTGTGAGTGGGATACGCGTTATTGAAGGCCCTGCATCTTATCCTCGACAGATTATATCTGATGAGCATCTGTTTGTTTGACTTCGTTTTCCTTCGTTTGGACAAGGACGCTATAATGTACGTGCTACCGCGGGGAAAAGGGAAAAGTGCCGAGAGTAAAGTATATTGTATGCAGACGAAGAAGAGAAGCAGAGACGAAGCAAGTGCGAGTATACATATACTGACGACGGATGAAAAGGAGATGCGCGCGTATAAATGTATATAGACGAGAGGAATAATTGAAAGAATAATCGCTCGGGCCCTTGTAGCGCCATATAATTATACTATAGAATATTATAGAATATACCCTCACTCATATTAGCAATATATCGAGAAAACACGAGCTCAAAGAAGATCTCGCATAAGGGTATAAGTCGAAGCAGCAGCAGTAGCAGCATCAGAGCTGTAACGACAGAACATAATATACAGCAGTAGTATATGTATACGCAGAGTCAAAGGCTGCGCGCGAGAAAGCTTGTGGAGGGGCAGGGATGCTGCGTCGTCGCGCGCGCGTCCGAGCACCCCCGCAGCAGCAGCGGGAGCGGCGCCGCTGCCCCCCAGTCGTTCGCCGGCGAGCATCGAGAAAGGAGCTACATATATACAGCTACCGCCATCACTGCGAGCCCGCACACATCTGGTGTGTTGTGTGCGCGCGCGACGGACGTCAGTCCAGCAAGAGCACGTGTCAGTTCCGGCGCTTTGTACAGCGGGACGCAAATAGATCCCCTCCGCTCCACGTTCGCTCTTCCTCCTCCTCCTCCTTTCGTCGACTGCTGTGTCTCGGCCGTCTGGAAAAAGTCGTGGTGCGCCAGTGCCGGCCTGACTCTACGGGCACGCGCGTCGTGCTACGCTTTTACTATATATATATATATACATAACACACGAGTCGCCGTTCTGTCATAGCCGCGGTTGACTCGACTGCAGTGCGTAATCGAACGAAGTGGAAGAAGATTATATCGCGAGCATAGCCGGTATAAGGCAACCCTTATCAATCTCGGACTTGATGTAGAGGCGAGAAAGCAAGAGACGCGACAACGAAGTGCGGGGAGGGGACGGCAGTACAGCCGACGACACGACACTCCCACATGCGAATCTGGCAGCCGTATTATAACGACTTCCTAATGACGTCGTAAAGCTCGGCCGTGCGCGAAAAATACGGGCGGAAGCGTGCGACACATGTGCCGGCGCACGGTGGGAGTCTACTTTCGGAGTCGGCGCGACCCGCCGCCGGCGCTGCAGCCGATCGACAATCGGCAATAACGAGCTTCCGGTTTCCGGCGAAATTCGCTCTGTGCGAATAACTGAAACTGCCAAACAGCGCCGAGCGCACACGGGAAAGTAAAAGCCCGAAAGCTCCGGCTAAGCTAAGAAGAAGAAGAAGAAGAAGAAGAAGAAAGAGTCGAGAGCTCGCGAGTGTCGAAGTGAGAGTGAAAAGCCGGCAAGTGCGCGAGCAATAGTCGCGAACCTTGAACTCCCTCTTTCTCTATACAGCGCGCGTGTGTCTCTGTGTGTATAAATGTGTGTGTGTCTCGCGAGCTTTATAACGACTTAGCCAGCGAGATTGCGCTCGGCGACTCTTTTGAGCGCCAGAGCCTGTGACTGACGGCACGATAATTGAAGCTTCGCGGATTTCGCAGAGTGTGCAGCTTGCGCTCGGCTGCCAAATCACCCGCTATATAGTGCAGTGCGCGACACGGCGGAGAAATTGCCGGAGACAAAAGTGTGGCATTCGAGCCTCGAGAATCAAGGGGCACTCCAGTGCTGAAGAGAGAGAGAGAGCAGTGTCGGAACGACGCCAAAGTGCTGCCGAAGATTAAGGTCGAGCTCTCGAGGGCCAACGGCCCTGGCTTTGGTCCCTCGCCTACTACTCTCGGCCGCTCGCTCGCCGCAAATAGGTGAGTGTGCGCTTCCTTCGTTACTCGATGACTTACTCGTCGTGCCGCAAAGAGCTGCGCAGCTTTTCTCTCTTTGCGGCGCGGCGTTTTACATAGACCGCCACTTCTTATTTGACTCCCCTTACGTCGCGTGCGCTCGACACGCTCGAGATTAACTGCCGGCGACTCATTTATATGCAGATTGCGCAAATCTGAATTCCTCTCGGATTACACGTGTAGTCTACAGCTGCGCGTATAGATCTCCTCCTCGTCCGCCGCTCGCTCAAAGTATCGGCTGATTCGCGTCTCTTTGTAACTCCGATACAAGTTTGAACCTACTGCTTGTTGGCAGAAAGCTGCGCGCGTTCCGAGCCTTTTAGTTAATTCCAACTCCGGAAATTACGTAAAAGCTCGGCAGCGGCCTTATCAACTTGCGCTTTGCCGTTGTGTCACTACATGTGCATAGAGAGCGGCGCAAGTTCAATGGGTCGTGCTCGCTTTGGTCGGAGATAAGCGCTTTTTGATTGGACGAGCGAGATAAACTAAACTTGCATTCCGGTTCTATTGAGATAAACTACTGGTTCATTCAATAATAGCCCACTGCGCCTGTATTATAATATGCATGGCAGAGAGTAGCAATTCCTGGCGAGAATCACCCTCTGTGAGGGATTTAACGATTATAAATGCTGGTGCAGTCGACACATGTTTTGTAACGCAGCTTCGCATATATAAATTTGTGAATTATATGCTCGAATTATGATTAATAACTCTTGCGATTACTCGCGAACATTCGTGAAAACCATTCGTTTTTAATTTGAATTTTAATAAATACGAATTCAATGCTCGAACGGAAATTCAAAATTTCCGGTAAAATATGATTGTAAATCCTTGATAACAAAGATAATGCGCTCAAGCGTACATTCGCATTGCTTTCCACTGACCGCCGCCCTGCAACGCCCATAATGCACAGTGATATTAAATTTATTCCAAAATACATATTCATCGGAGATTCATAAAATTTTGAGCTACACAAATCAAATACTTACACAGCGAAAAGTTTTAATTCTGCACCGAGCAAAAAAGCTCATAATCGCAGCTTTAAACACACAACGCAGCCCTTTGACACCACTGCAGGCTCGAAATAATAAGAAAGCGCGCGTGCGCGTTTTATAAAAGTTGCGACTTTTAAGCAAAGAGAAGTAGCAAAGCAACCACATCAGCTGAAGAGCAGAAAGAACAAGGGGAGCTAAAGAAACACGCGCGTGCCCACGCGCCAAAGTAATTTCAAGTCCGCAAAAATCACGCTACGTACACCTTTTGCCAAGTCCGTGCATTCCTTTATCTTTCATTTTTTAAGCGCTTCTCTCCCTTCTCTCGGCCATTCCTCTTTCTCTCTCTCTCTCTCTCTCTCTCCGCTTCTGCAAATGATGAAAGTTTCATGGCGCGCACGCGTCACATGTATATAGGCATGGTTGTACGCGCGCGAAACCCGGAGGACTGAGCGGCAATAAAATATATACAGCTATATATAGACGCCCGCGGCCGCGGGAGCTTGAGCACCCACTTTATTTTATTCCTTTCGAGCTGTCGTCTTTCTCCACGCGCGCTCACTCGCGGGAGCCTCTTCGTATATACATATACTGATATATATACTATATAGACGTATTCTCGCGATTTACGCCGATATATATATTTTATTGGAGCTCGGAGACGAAAACGCACTGCTGCACTCGACGCGCCGGCGTTATTTTCGCGATGCGGGTGTATATATAATATATATCCGCGCGTGGAATAGACGAGCGGGCATTGTGACTACACTGCGTGTGCATACGAGGATGTATCCTCTCGAGCGATAAACGTTATTATTTAACTGGATTTTACAAATGATCGGCCAAGCGTGTAATGCGCGCGCGTTTGATTTCGCGCGCGCACGCATACTCGTATCGCGCCTATATATGTGTGCGTAACTATACTTTGCGCGCCCGATGTTCAATGGTGCGATTGTGAAGGCTTTAAATGAAAAAATTCTATTCCGGCATCGAGGCGTTTTGCGAAAATTCTTCTGCGTTTTATCAAGCACTTCTATAATGTGATCTTCTTTTTATTTCGTAATACGACGTATACCGCATCTTATATGTGGCTTTGACGATGTACGGAGCGTGTTGTAATCCGCCTATTAGGCCGAGAACGAGATATAAGATACACATAAATACACATACTTATGACGCTTCGCGAGAACAGCAGTAATCTCTATTATCGTCTCGTGATGAGCCTACGCGGAAAGACGGATGCCCCTCCCACCGTCGAGCTATATATTTTTTTTCCTTCCTCACTCGCTCTACTATCCCTAATTTCTAGGCGCGTTCGCAACACACACTATACGTACGCGCATATATACACACACGCATACCTATATGTCTGTGTATACGCTAGCTCTTTTTCCGAGAAACAGTTACGAGGCACAGATGTTTCTGCCAGCGTTACTGACTCTACCGACGCTACTACTGCTCTTGACGGGATGAGGAAATTAGTTTGCGGTGCGGCTATACGCGGGGGCTATATGGCATTCAAACGACTACAGCGAAAACGTCGCCCACGAGTTCGTGTATGTGCGCGCGCGCTTGTACTCCTGCAGTGTACTTCAAACGGCGAGCAAGACACAGAGGCTCTCTGGGTATATTAGAAATTAGATTTCAAATTGCATGAAATGGGTCTCGTAAATTGAGACGACGCGCGCGTACATGTACACTCGGTTTATTACAACTCGTTCGAGCGTCGCTACTGTTGGTGTTTTTAAGCTTTTGTACTGCGAGCAATATTGGTTTTCGAAAATTCTCATTTTGCGCCTCGGAACAGAATTCTTTAATCCTTAAATTATTCCAATATGGAATAATATTTGACTTTCGAAGCTGGGATATGTTTATTATGATAAAACAGAAATTATGCTCACAATCAGTCGGCCGTGAGGGTAAACTGCATTAAGCGATAATTAACTGTAATTAGCATTTTAACGAATGAACAAATATTAGTCGAGTTTATATATCCCTGAACAAATCAAAACACGAAGCATGCATAACGCACATTATACAACTTCAGATAATATTCATAGTAGCCGTAAATGTACGCGCTCGACGAGCATCGCCGAACTTATCGATTCCAGCTGGTGTCGGCGGCGGTGAAAAAGGCCGGGAGCTAATAACGAGCTTTTAATACAACATAATGGCATACGAGCATTAGGCCGCGTGTGTGTAAAGAAGACGCTCGCATGCTACTTGAGGGCGTGACTCGCCCGGTGCGGTCTGAAAGCATCTCTCCGCGCACTTTCGCCGCAAAGGTCAGCAGCAGAAGCATCGGGCAAAGTGTGAAAAGCATGCTGTGTTAACAGCGCGTCGTCTCCGTCGCGATGCTTTTCTTCTCTCCCTCTTCTTCATCGTTTACACGCGCGCGCCGCGTAAAAAGCTCGTTAATACCCCGCTGCACTGCTGCTCTCTGCTATTAAAGCTCTTATCTGTTCGTTATGCGAGTATAACGCGAGTTTGCCGATGATGACGCGACGGGGAAAAAGTCGGAGGAATATTTATACTGGCTCGCGCGGTGCACCGACTTTTTTAAAGTGGACAGATTAACGAACGTTCGAAATTCATCGATGTACCTATAGATATGTATCGAGGGAATTTTTTTCGGTATTATTATTCGAAATGGGAGAGCGGATCAAAAGCCGAGCCGACGCAATGCCACGATAAATAATATATAGAGAAAGAAATAATTTTTCATTCGAGAGATCGTTTTCGCAATACGAATGGAACGATTCGCTGCAGTTTGAAATTATTATCGAATTTTAAAATGTGAAATATTTTGTCTTTGTACTTTGCTTTTTCCCTTCACTTTTGCGCAGAAACACAACTGCAATATATAAAAAAAAAACTACGCGTGTAAGTAATTCTACAAATGAATGTGATAATCGTGCTACTGCCGATAACCTGAAACTTGAAGCGAGAAAGAAACAGCAAAAATCAATCCCCCGGATTTTACCCGGAAAGTCGACAAAGCCTTTATTATTCCGAGCGTCGAGCTGTAGCCGTTCTGACAGCCGCATCGATAAACCAAGTCAGTGCAAATATTTAGAATCGAGAGAGCGGCGCACTGCATCGCGACTTTATATAGGCGAGAAATCTGTCGCCCGCCGTTCTCACCCCGTCGCGCGGCTCAACCCTCGCTCGAAAACAAATTGACAGAGCGGTGCGCGCGTCCCTGTGATCCGAGCCTTTTCGCAATCACGTCAGCGAAAAAGCCGGGCGTTTCAAAGCTACACACAGCCCTCACTCCACGATGACGATCGATGTAGCGGCGCACAAGCGTGCGTATTAACGCCGGGCGTCGCTATCAATGTGCGCGAGCGACGAATTACAGGAGTATAGTCGCAGGTGCAGCATCGCGAGACCGACACAGAGTGAGAGTGAGAGGGGGGGGGGAGCACAATGGCAAGAGCTGCAGAGGAGGAAGCGGTTAGCCCGGCGACACAGGCCCCCGGCGACGCCTATATACCCGTCTACCGCTGCGCTGACCCCCTGCGCCATTAGTGCCTTGTACGCGTGGCGGCCGGAGTTATCTCCGCCGTTTGATTAACAGGGTCGCGAGCCGGTCGCGCACACTGCTTCTGACACTCCGGCCGATCCACGTGCACTACTCCCTCTGTATGTATATTAAGCATCCTCGTCTCTATTATATAACCGTCCGGCCCTTCCTACGCTCCGACGAACCCCCTGTGTCTGCTGATGGCCTGCACTCGCCATTGGTATTTGGAAAATCGAGTTGAGAGCGAATCTCGCTTATAACGCATACCTATACACTGCAGTACTCCCTCGGTTTATGGCTAATCACCGCGTAAAATTCGATCGTGCATATGCGAATGGCGAAATTCAATTTCTTTCTCGATTGCTCGCCTTTTTTCCCCTGCGCAGCGAGTTAAGCTCATTACAGTGGCTGCGATGGAAATTTTCGAATTTGCCCGAAAATGTGGTGCGCGAGACTCTCGTATTATAAAAAGGCCCGAGATTAAAAGGTATAAATTTTAAAGTAAAAGTTAAATCTGCAGCTCTGCGTACGCATATATTATGTACTGAAAAAGTCTTCCAAAGCACTCGACGCGCTATACTCGTTCAAACATCAACATTGGACTCGCTGCAAAACTTTATTAAGTGGCATTCAATGGAATGAAAAGAAAACTTGCTGCTCTACAGCATGCTCGGGAAATCTTTGTGTATATTATCGCTCCTGTATTCAAGCGCGCTATATAAGTGTATACACTCGACGGCAGAAAAACAACGATGCGAAAAACTTGGCGGAAGATAAGCAAGAGTAGTGATAAAAAGCCGTTATTCTAAATATGCGAGTTTACGCGCTCTCTCATCCTCTCTCTCTCCCTCTGTTTCGTCCCGCCGGTGAAGTTTTACGAACTTTAACAAATCAAATTTTTTTTTTATGCATGCGCCGCGCCGGATAGATTTACCGATAACAGTCCTGCAGCCCCCAGCAAAGCCGCGAACAAAATGAAGTATATAAATATCAAAGAGCTATTCAAGTTAACTTTTTGGATTCAAAAAGAGTACAAAGTTATGGCCGCGTAAATATGTCACGTCCCGCCGCGAAACGTCAGCGAAGAACAAAAACTTTTGCGCGAAATGCGGGCCACTATGCACACACATCACATATCCATAGCGTTGTTGGCGCAGAAACGCGTTTCCATCGCATGCATATACGTGATATATATGTATATAAATACAAGCGCGGCGAGTGCTTCGCATTCTCGTTTTTCGTACTACTAGTCAACAGGCTAATCTCATTGTCGATAGTCCGATATAACGAGTGCGCCTCAAAATGTCGGCAGGTTCCATCCATATCCAAACAAACGCTCGTGACGGCAGCATAGTGCACACGAAACAAGAATAACGTATTAAAACTCATAATGAATGTTTGCTCGCACCGTTCGTTTATCCGGCAAAAGAAAAAAGACAAATGGCTACTACTCCGACGAAGAAGACGTGTGCAATAAGTGGCGGAAGAAGAAGCGTGCGTCGAGATTTTTTGCCGACCTATAGCGTCTAGGGGAAAAACGCGCAGAGTGTTGTACTGCATGCACACAGAACGCGGACCGAAAAATAACAAAGTGCAGCTCGCTGATTTTGATGGATCGCCCGCGCGCGAAATTCTTTTTCCCCGAGCTGTTAGCAGACCCCATAGATTTCAAGGCGCAACGGCTGTTCTCATTGATCGCCGGCTCATCGTCTCCTTTTAGCAAACTTTTTCCAAGAGGCTGTCGTCGATGCGGTAACGGATGTTTCCCGCAGTCATCAGGTATTATATACATATATAGGCGCCGCCCGGTCATCGTGTAATTGATGGATCGTCGTGTAGACACGCTCGACTGATGTGCCGCTGATGACGAGATTAAGAGGCTCGTATATACCTATGTCTTTGCCGGAAGAATTTGCATGACTTTCTGAATTTTTCACGAGTCGCGAGATACCCGCGACTAAACTATTTCATTGTCGCGTTAGCGCACGCGCGTAATGCATATAGGTACTTCTACTTTGCTGCTGGAGACGTTTTTATCGTCCCCTCTCGGAACTGCTTTATATACGGGGCGAACTCGCACGAGGTAATTTTTACGGAAAAATCTCCTCCGTATCTTAGAAAACTCTCTACTCGACGTCGCGAAAATGTTTCGCTATAATTTTACAAAGTTAAAGTATGAATAAAAGTACGCTTGATTAATAAAAAAAAGTCGACGGAAATTAAGCAGGTATTTTATTTGTCCGAGTACATCAATTCCGTTTGGAATAATTTGCGTGTCTGCAAAGTTCATATGCCCATCGGTTGTTCCCGGCCGCATTAACCGCTGAGTGGCAATATACGGCGCTAACAAGGAAATCCGTTTAACCAAACTCATGACAGATATGGATTCAAAACACGCGCGCGCTCGCTCTCCGCATTATTTTTAATCTTTTGCTCTCTTCGTGCAAATTTTCTCTTCACCCGCAACCCGCAATTCTCGTTCGCATTTAATTCGAAGAAGAAAAGCACCGCGCGAGTTTATCGTCAGCCCGCATAACTCTGCGGCACAGAAATCATCATTCGCGGCCAATAAAGATATTACAATGCTCCGCTGCGAATCACCAATTCAAATGTATTCAAATGCGCTGCTCCTTTTCCCCCGTCGTCGTCAGCTCTCCGCGAAAAAGAATTTGTTGTGTGCGCACAGCATTAGGCCTCGTTATATATCGCATTAGGATGAGATAATTGCTGTCCGCCTCTTAATAGCACGCGCTACTGTCGACCTCGTCAAATTATCGCGTCGATTTCGCACAGAGTCAAAAGAAAATGTCAAAGTTACTCGACCGCGGGTAAATATATAACGAGATCCTAGCCCGAAATCCCCATAATGAACCTGCACGCTTGCGGCTAATTAGCATGATTGCCCCCGCGCGCGCCGTAGGCAGCTATTCTCCGGCAATTACGACTTTAATTACAGCATTTCATTCGCTGCTGTCTAGGCTCTTCCAGCCGAAATTCGCCAAGGTGCGAATAACTGACGCGGAGCTCACCGACAAATTGCTCGAAAAATTCGCTAATAGCTCCGGGCAGTAGCTCTTTCTCGCGCGCCTCATTCGACCGTCATTGTCTCGACTTAATTACAGTCCGTTGATTTAGCGTCGCCGAGCACTTTTCACAAGAGAGTATTATGCGCATCCGTTCCGCTAACTTTTATTAGAAAAGTTCGAGGCGTCATATCGGATTATGCAGACGATGATCTCGTTCGATGAGCCGCGAAAAGACGCCTATCGTAACTTTTCTCCGCCGCGACGACGGCGCGTTGTGCGCGAGGATATAAAGGCGTTCTTTTGAGAGCGCCGGACGAGCCTGCGCCCTGGCTTACGTCGGATCGTTCGCGATGAAAGCTTCGAGCGATCGCTCGAGTGATTTCTTTCTTTCTTTCTTTTTCTTATATAGACTAGACTAGATGCCTCGCGATAATGCGAGTAGATTCCAAGTAGATAATTCTGAAATATATAGTGTTTATGCGCATTGCTTTCCATCAACGAGAGTTTCCTTCAAGCAGAGCCATTAATTATGTTAAACCGTAAGCATCAGTCGACCGCGGCTAATCGTTTTCTCAGTGTATACAAATGCCGATTGAATTCCGAGCGGTGTATAACGCGTCGCAGTGATGTTGGTGTGTTTGTCCGGTATGCATATATGTGCAAGCGAGTTTCCACGCCTTCTTGTCGAAGATCATATCTTGCCCTGTTAAATCATCAAATATGTCTCTTGGTACATAGGCCTACTGAATTGATTTACGGGCGAATGCTTACATCTACTTTAACAGGATGCATGGCATCGGATGGATCAACACTGGATCAGTGACAGAGGCCGGTTTTGATTGGTTGCGCGCGCTAGACTGCTCTGTGTACGTGTCTGCGCGGTATTACACGACGCTGCAGCGTTTATCCAGTTTAGAGTCGTTGATTCGTGTTTATATATATATACTGCAGTAGCCTCGGTGCGTTATTGGGAAAAGGCAATAAGAGAAGCAAGGAACTACTGCGAGAATGCAATTCGCAATAGCGAAAATAAGCGTCATATCGAAATAATTCTCTATATACGCATCGATGATCGATATTGACCAATTTGCGAGTATCAAAGCGCGCACTGATGGTGACGTCTCTCCGCATTTGCGTGGTACAGTGAAATTCCGTTTGATTTATATTCGAAAAGTACTTTATCGATAATCGTCAGCAGCCGGTCGATGTAACTGTCTCAACGAAACCTACCGGCGAACATCTGTAACAGTCGCCCGAAAGCTCTGCTGAATAAGCATCAGCTTTTGACCAAACTGTTTTCTCAAACTCGCGTTGCTGCAGCGGTGCATATATATCTATATATATATATATATATATATAGGCGGACGCGGCGCTCAGAGTTAAGCGCACGTAGACGAGCGATAAATCGGTCCGGCCATTCACGTTCGAAACAATTGCGGAGCTGCTGCTCGCAGCAATTTTTGCCCGAGCCTATACAGCTCGACCCCTCTTTGGCAAAAGCGCGTTCACTGCACTCAGCACTGCAAAAAGGCTACTACTATACAACGCCGGACGTAAACATCGCTGCAGCTGCACAAGAGTATAGAGGGTGGCTTCCTAAATTTAGCTCGATAATCCGCGGCTGCAGAGTGTGTGTGTATTGTGTGTGACAGCGATACCCATACGAAATTCCAATTAACCGGATACCCAGAGCTACCGGGCATTTTGAAACCCGTTTAATTCATCGGTAAACAGGTCGATGCAGCTCGTCGTCCCAGCGAAAAACAGCGAGAAATAAAAGCTTCCGGCGCGCGAATCGTTAGCGCGCTTTATGTACACGCAAGCAAACAGAGGGACCGGAGAAAAGTATACAGCGAGTAAACACGCGCTGCAGTGGTGTAAATATTCGTCGAGGCTCTGATAGATTACGCCGGCGGATTTACGACACGTTGATTGAATCGGGGGGAGGGGGAGGGGGAGTATACAGAGGGCGTGCGCTCTCTCGATCCATATAGCGCGAGCGCGCGCGCAGCCTATAACACATACAGAGTTAAGGTCGGCCCGAGAGAGGGATGAGATTGCGTTCCGACCGCAAGCTAGATTTATAGACAGTGCCGGCGGTGGCGGCTGCGTTCTTCGAGTTGCGCGATCCTGAGGAGAAGTTTGCATGCGAGCAGTCGCTCTCTCTCTCTCTCTCTCCCTCTCTCTCTCTCTATGCTGCGGGTATGATGATGAGGCGCGGCCCCGTATAGCTCCGAGTTCTCAGCTCCTGCACTTTAATCGTCGACTATACTACTGACAACTTCTCCAGCTACGGCCTCTATCGCTCCCGCTTCAACTATGAGTTTCAGAGCCCTCCGAACTCGGCAGCAGTCTGCCAATTAATTTTACAACCTTCGTCGCTCCGCCTTGCTCAGCTTTTATTATATACGCTCTCGGTATACATCAGCCTATTAATAAAGCCGATTTTCGTCTTTGCAGCTGCGTGCGCGTCTTTGCAACGGCTTCGACTAATTAGCGCAGCTTCTTAGGGGTTTTAGTGATGTGCTAAATCGACTTCACGAGAATTCGAGGTAAAAAAATGCCGAGATCGACGCGAGATTCTTTCTGCTGTCTATAGAAGAGGCAAAATTAACCGCGCTCGCTTGGACGGAACTCGCAGCTTCTTCGCATTTCCTCGTGCAGTGTGAGTGCGTATACGTCGAAGACGGCGCGTCGCGCTAATTTTAGCTCGGTGTGCCACCGCCGCCGAAGTCGTCGTCGTAGCTGACGGCGACTTTTTTCGGCTCGTTCGGAAATTTACGCGCCGGCTTAAGCGATATTCGAAAGGCTTCGCCCTCGGCTCTCAAAGTTTTCGTTTATTTTGAATATTTCATAAGGTCACCGACACCGTTTAATCGCGGGAGTTAATGCTGATATGATAATAATATTGATTATTATCGGCCTATTAACTCAATTTAGTCGAGATGCGTGTATAATTGTCGAGTTGAATTAATTACAAACGAACAATGGAACATTATTCAATGAGGATTCAAGGTAAACGAGAGAGAGAGTGAGATATATATAGAACAGACGTAATTATAGACCGTGTTTTGCATGTAAACGCACGTCGGATCTTGTACTCGAAAAAGCGGGGAATGGGCTGAAATATTCGAGTTTTAGAAAGCTAAACATCGGATACATGAGAGGCTACATGATCCGCACGGCTCAGAAGGAGCGCGAAAATAGAAGCTTTCAAGCGACGCAGAGATAATATTTACGAAAAAAAAGCGCTGGTGGCCGGCTTTTTTCTGCAGAATTCACGCCCAATCGAGCATATCCCCTTTCCGATATCAGCAACGGCGGCTGTGGCGGCGGTGGCGAAGTCTCCCGAGGAAAATCCATCTTTTGTCCGCTGTTAGCCTTCGCACGCGCGAACAAACTTCCACTCTGCGAGACATGAGAATAGTTTAACATAAATTTCAGCGGCCGGAGGCTGGAAATTTTCACAGTCGGCCGAAAGTTGGGCAAAAGTGTCTCATTGTAACGGAAGCTGCAAAGAGAGAGAGAGAGAATGCCTTTCAGGATAAGAGCCGTGTCGAATAAGCAATTAAAAGTTTCGGTCAAAGCTCGAGAGTTAAAGCACACGCCGAGATCAGACACAAAAGAGTGACACGGGCAATAAAAGGCCGAGAGCCGCATATATACGCGGCGGAGGGGTGATTGACGAGTCATGGTGAGAAGGCTCTCGCGCGTTCTCTACCGTTTCGATTCACGCGGAATCCATTTTTTTGCTGGATCCGACGACCTTTTTTCGCCCCTTTTCCGATCGCCCCCCTCTCGCTTTCGATTCTGTATGCAGAGGCGAGAGCAAGGAATTCCAGGACAATTGGAGCATCACGCCGATAAACCCAATTAAGCAATCGAGCTAATTGAATGTTCTTACGCGGACGCTCGGGTCGCCCTCTCGCTCTATATAGCGCTGTATATGGCGACATACACACACACACGAATTTCTTCTGCGCGCGAGAGAGAAGAGAAGACGAGCGACTAATTTCATTCGATTCTGTTAAATGCGCACGGTGTGTATCCGTTTTTATCTCCTTTTATAGCTATACACGTCGTCGTGTTGAGAGCGTGAGAAAAAAAAACATGAGCGCGATGATTCAATTTTTACGTTCAGTACACCGCAAGTCAAATCAACGGCGTGGAATAAATTGCTCTGATGAAATCATAATTCACGGCTTCGAAGGAGCATCTCGAGACTGTCATCAACTCGCTTATTTATACATTCCTTGTAATGAAAAAAATTCTGTGAAAGGGGCTTTCTCGAGAGTATAATAATATACTCTGACTTCGTTTAAGGTAGCTCGTCGGCTTTTTTTCAATATTCTTTATTATAAAACGCTGTGGCTCAATCAAGCGGGCAGCGCAGGAGCCGCGGCAGGAAGAAATTTCATTAAAGTCCCTGATGCGCTGCTTTTTTGCTCAGCGTCTACTCAACGCGGGCGACGAGGTGTGCAGCAGCCCCCGAGAAAAAGAGAATGTTATACGAAGCCGGCTAAACTAACTTGGCTCGTGTTGAGGCGCGAGAGGTAAAGCAAAGTAAGAGAACTCAATTTTTTCTTTGCTCAACTTTCCAACTATCGCGGGCTCTCTCCCTCTCTAACTTGCTGCTCTCTATAGTCAGTGTATACATACCTGGACGAAGAGTCGTGGTCGTGACGAAACGATCCTGTCTTTCTCTCTTGGCGGCATCAGCTCTTCCGGCAACAGCGGCAGTTACCTAACAAGTTTACTTTTCGTCGGAGAGAGAAAGAGAGACAGAAAGAAAGCACACCCCCTGCGATATCACCACCCCACACACACACACACACACACACACCAAGATATTACGTATTATCCCGGCAAAAACAACAAGTTCGTCATGGCGCACCTGCAAAAGGAAAGAGCGAAAGAAAAATGGGACGCCGCGAAAGGTTCGCGCGGATAACCTCTCATTGCACGAGGGAGAGAATGTCAGTTTTAGAGCTATATGTGTATATACCATATCAGAAGCTGTATAGCGGGATAACGCGTGTAAAAATTTTTATGAACTGGATCGGGCTCGTCGCGGACTACGTGCAGTAACTCTGCTATGCTGGTGCTGCTGCTGTCGGCTTAATAACCTCGGCGTGACAACGATATTTTAGTATAAAAATTTTAATAAAGCTCTCACTTCTAGGAGTACATAATTCAGCGGCACCTCTGCCTCTGGGAGCAGCGTATATTTTTAATACACGGAATTTACCCATTATAACCTTTTTTTTGCACGTATGCGGGTCAAGCGGATTCTCATGCTAAAATTCCGGGTATTTCATCAGGAGGGGGGGGGGTTTGCCATCGGGAGAGACATCGATTTGGAGCAATAAAACCTACTTACCTATAAAATGACTCGGAGCCGTTCCAAATCGCTCCATCCTTTACGCAGCGAGCGACGGCTGAGCTGCATCGACGCCAAGTCTATATAAAAGTAAAAAATAAGACGCAAGTCCTTCGTACACGTATATTATACGAGCTCTCTCGGCAATAAAATAAAAAACAAAATACAGATAAAATCCGTTATATAAAGATATACGGTACACGGCAATTATACGTCAAGTTCATCGTCACAGTATTATAGACTCGGCCGTCAATTATACCCGCAGACGTCCGGCGGAGGGCCACTACACGAAATTCCGCGTATTCGCACACGTGTATGTACATATAGCGATGTACGCATACACAGGCAGTCAGAGAACGAGTATAGAGTTGCGGCGCACGTGAAAGATAGCCGCGGACGGAAGTGCAGTCACGGCCGAGGCAGGAAAGGCATCAGGGGAAGAGAGAGAGAGAAGCGGGGGCAGAGGATTCCACGAAAGTGGGCATCAGAGTCTCCCTCACCGCGCGCGCGAGCGTCGCGCCGCGGATAACTAAGTAGGCTCTTGCTACTGCTGTTGCTGGCGCTGCGAAACTCCAAGAGTAAACTCGCAAAGTTTGCCCTCTACCAACTAGCTCTTTCGGGTCACGACTCTCTCGCTCTCTCTCCCGAAGACGGACAGCGCGCTGCGCATGTATTATGTACCGCGACAATAAAGCGACAACGAACGCAAGCTGCCAGACCATTGCCTCCCGGTGTTGTATAGCTCGTTGAGAGACTCGCGAGGGTATAAGGTGTGCACTGTATAGTTTCTCTTGGCTCGGTTGGGGCCTGAATTTTGCAACTATACCCGCTGGGATGTTTGCTCGCACTAGAGAGAGTATGGACAATATTTGGGCTCGTTTGCATTAGCATTTGGAAATTATACGTGCGCACCTTTTGTTATCGCGCGGCGTATGTGCATACATGCACACACCTCGATACATTATGCTGAGAATTATCGCCGGTGTGACTTATCGAGACGATCTGTATATACGCTGCCGACGCTAATTGTGTATTATTGTGTACACACACTCCCCCGGCCAGGCTCCCTCCAGTTCCATCAGCACGGAGCTTGTTTATCGAAGCGCGCCTTAAATCTCCCGTTTTAAAGCCGCTTGTCGAATTTCGGCGGCCGAGAAGACTATTAGCGTCGAGAGGTAAATAAATGATAAATAATTCGGCTCCCCTACTCGCTGCAAGGTATACAATGGAATTAGTACACGCAGTTGACTCTGCTCTTTTTTCTCTCAACCTGGGGCTTCCAAGTATAATAGGTATACGTGGCACGCGGTCACCGGATTCCAGCAGCCGAAAATCCGGTCGAGTCGAGAAAAAGTAAAAGAGCCAGTAGAACAGCAAAGTCTATACTGCTGCAGCTGGAAAGAAACGAGAGATTCCACTCGCGTGGACTGGAGGGGGGGGGGCTAAAAGGCCTATAAATAAAGGCCTGGGCCCTTTTTGCACGGGGCGACGCTGCATCAGCGCTTGCAGCTTGCACCGGTTAAAAATAAAGCCCGCGAGACTATACACCGCCGCGCGTTTCCTCTCTCTCTCTCGCTCGCGCGCGATTCCACCGCGCGCATACGTGCACCTTTATGGAGGGAAAGCGTGAATAGCAGTCGACTTCCATGAAGCCACGCTCTTCTATGAATATCCTCGCGCTCGTGCGGAGGGAGACGACTTACGCGCGCGACGTGCACTCTCTCTCTCTCCCCGAGGGCAGTGCACTCGCCCCGGCCGTATATATAAGCCGCGGGAGCTTAGCGACGAAAAATACAAGAGCTAGCGGAGAAAATTACGTCTGGAGAGAGATAGAGAGAGACCTACCCATGTGGACCCTCTTTCTGCACGCGTGTGCGCGAGCGGGGGAAAAGCTACTTTACCATCGTCTCTCTCGCTTTGCAAGGACTGCTGAGAAATGGACAGTACTTTCTTTTGTCGGAGCCGCCGGCCTTTTTGCTTCAGTCTTGTTGCGCGATGAATGGGGGACAATTTTTAGCGGATTTTTATAACGGCAGCCCCCTCGACAAAAGGAATAATTTCCGCAAGCTCGCGTATAATCTCGTAAGGTCGTTATATGTACATACATGTTCCGGCTTCGTTTGTAAGCATTATACGTTCATTGTGAGCCTCTTTGTTGGAAAACAAATAACGAGAGAGACGACAACGAGAAATTCTAATTGAATATATAATATACGCTGCGAATAATAAAAGTACACGCTAACGTCGCTTCAAAGGATATATCGATTTCAATGTCCTGCATAAGGGCAGTGCATTGTATATTTTCTTTTTTTTTACAAATAATACGAGGTATGCTCCGATAATATGCCTCTATGCGCAAGGAGTAATTGCCGTATTAATAAGCCCCTCGACACGTATATACACGGCTTCATTATTGAAAGCCCGTTTTCGCGGATAAAAATCGCTGTCGGCGTCAAGGGGGCGCTCGTTGCGTGCATTTGACAGAGCAAGCTAACGAAGACGAGTGGCTGAATAATCAACGCTTATTATTCCAATTGAAATATTACATTGGCCGTTATTGGAGGCCGCGAAAGCAGCTCTGCTCGATTCTGATCGTATAGCAATTACCTCGGATGCACGATGAATACACATTTTTTTTCTCTCCTTGATAGCTGAAGAGCGTGCTTTTGTCGATTATATTTATTTCTTTCTCGCGATTGTCAGCAATTTCTCGTTTCGCTCGAGCTGCATATTAATAAGAGCGACGGACGGATACGTATATACAAGGGGGAACATAACAACGAGCACTCGTTGAAAATGCGCAATGAAAAACATGCGAAAATGCGGACGGAAAAACGGCTGCTGGCGCTACCGTACCTCATGAATAATTCAAGCGCGAAAATTCGGCGACGGTTAGAGCAAAACCCGCATCCGAATACTTTTTTTCGCATCATCCATCCAGTTTTTTCGGCAAAGATTAGCTGGACCCCTTTTATTCGCGTCAAGCGAGCGCACAGAGAAAGATGCGGAGTATAGATGCGAGCCAATTCCAAGGAGCCGAGTTCATCGCCCCCGCGCGCGAGGGGCTGGCATCTACGTTTTTGCCAACTTAGAAGCTCGAGGAAGTTTTGCAGTTGAAACATGGCGCGCGGCGAGAGAGTGTATGCTAATTAATAGGAGATAGGAGCCGACGCCCGCACACCACTGCCCCCGGGAAATTGGAAAAGGCGGCGGATGCACGCGTGCGTTGAGTCGGTGTGGCTGAGCTTGCAGCTATTGTAGGCCAATTAAGGGAAATTGTGTAAAGGAGCCAGAAAAACCAGGCAAACGAATGGTCCAGGATGCGACGAGCTCAGTCCAGACAATATCAGCTACTCGGGGAAAAGTCAGTCCGCCGGGAAAATACGACCCTCTGATGTAGGTTTCCGCGAGCAAAGGCAAACGAAAGGTCTATTATATGTATACCGGGCGAAGCTTGCCTTGGTCTCCGCGACTGCTATACTTGCCTGCTGTATATATAGGTATATATTAGCGCAAAGGAGCCGCGCTGGTGCCCAAAGCAAAGTAGTCGACGACAAGGACAGTGACGAGTCTGAAAGAGACGAGGACTTTAATAACCATAGCGATAGAAACGGGAGCAAGTTCCTGGCTTGGTCAAAGGCGAACGCGAGAGTCTACTCGCCGCCGCCGCCGCGGGGGAGGGTATAGCGCGTGAGGCGCAACCGGAATTTCAACGAGGAGCGGAGAAACGAAAGTCACTCCCTTTCACCAACTCCCTTCGAGCTATACACGTACCTGCTTTCTTCGTGATTCTCCGTAGCTAGCCCCCGCCGCGATTAAATCGAACTTTCAGACGGAAATTGCCGTGCCGATATGCGATTGATTTATTGAGATGAATTTAGCGAGCGACCGAGCTATCAAGCTGCGCGAATAACACGGTGACACTGGCATTGCAATTAATACTTTGAACGAAATATTTCATCGTTATATCTCATCGCTATAAGTAATCGCTGTACTACTTTGCAATATCCTAATGGACGAAACGGACAAAGTACAAGAAGAGAAATATGAATTTTCGTTCCTCTTTTATACTCTCTTTGCTCGCCGGAAAGGAATTCGCCTGGGAACTCAAAAGCTGCACACCCCTTTCACATCTTCTTCGTCTACAAACTCAGTATAAAATCTAATATTCGCTCGGAAAATTTCGAAACGATAAAGATTTTCGCTGGTATATACTACAACATCGAGAGCCGTTCAATATCCATTCGCTACAGTACGCGCCGCCTCGCTAAAACAATCAATATAGACATCGAAATACATAGAATGACCTGCCTCTCAAGCAGATTCATGCGACTGCAAAGCGTTGATCGCCTCTGCGCTGTAAACGACATTATCCGTCCGACAGTCTTGTTTTCCGTGCTCCTTTGTCTTCTTCTTCTTCTTCTTCTTCTTCTCCTCCTCCTTCCAAGCGCGCCATTTCGCCGCGGGGCATAAATATTAAAATTTCAATCGACCTCGATGAAATGTATATCTGATAATACATCTTGCTCACTTTCTGCTGTTTCAATGCGAATTCCACCCTTTGCGCGTCTCACCGAATCCGACTGCCAAAAAGCGCATTCTCGTATCTGGATACAGTTTATCCTGCAGTTGGTGAACGCCCTGCGCGCTGGAGATATAATCCACTAGAGTCATAAAGCGTTTATAAAATCTCCACGAGAAGAAGAGATTTAAAGTTCACAGTATACGCGAGCGCATTAAATATAAAAGCGGTGCTCGTAAAACTATCAGCGAGGCTGATCTATTTAACGAGGGATGCATTTTTCAGCCTGTATTTTTTTTAGCCCTGTACGTTGTTCTATACACAAGTACACAGAAGGGAGACGAATTCGTGCTCTTGTCACACGGCGCACGAGTGTCCATTTCAAAACTGTATGTATATCCGCGTTCTTTTGTTTTTTTATGCATGGTGAAAGTTCGAGAGCATCAGTCTGCAACGAGCGAAGTAAGCTCGCTTCAGTTTCGTCAGCACTTTGACCCAATTTTTTTTCGCTCTCTGCTCTATACCTTTCGGCGCACTGCGCACATATGTATACCAGTCGCATAGTTCTCAGTGTGTACGTGATATCGGACTCGAAGAGAGTCACGCGTCAATGCATGCGGCTGTATTGGGCTATATACTGCAGGCAAAGGCGAAAGCTCGACTGCGCAGGAGGAGAAAAAAAGACGCGCAGCTGCAGCCAATAATTCGCTTCGTGCGCTATTGCTCGTTGGCGGGAAATACTTGCTTTTAATGAAAGTCTCTCGCTCGGTTTCGACGCTCGCTATACTAGCTCCAGTGAAATTTAACGTTCGAATAAAAACCAAAGCCGAAGAAGAAGTAAAGCTGCTGCATATAAGAAAAGTCTGAGAGTAGTTTCTCGCTGGATCGAAGCCCGATAATGAAAAGTATCAAGTCATTTTTTTACAAGCTTCAGCAGCTCTATACGCGCTTTTATTGCTATAAGCTATATAGTTGTAACTTGCCGGATATCAATCTCGAGTTTGAGAATTAAACTTTTCTCGCGTTCAATAGCAACGATTTCCTATACACATCTATTCAGAACAAAAGCTAAATTCAATCGTATTTTATAACAACAACCCCGCGCGAATCGATGACTGCATATATACACGTGGCTCTCGGCGCTCGACCACTTGGTTTCATAAGCGCGCGCGAGTTTCCCATTAAGCGCGACTATGCTCATATCAGCAGCCAACGGCGCTATGCTGCAGGCACGTACGAGGTCGCCGGCATCCGCTAACCCTGAAGCGAATCCCTCTGATGCGCTGCAATTGTATATATACGTGTTCATCAGGAGTTGCTGCAGCGCGGAAGCCGATAGCGCGAGCTATGCCATCATGCAAGTCTCTGTATTTCGCGCGTGAGCCGCTAGAAGTATGACCTTTGTCAACATGCTCGACCATTAGTGCATCAGCGTTCCTCGCTTGAGACCTACTGCTGCGGTGGCGGCGGCGGCGGGAGCAGCTCTCTTGACTCTACGCCCGTATTGTGTGTACACACTCGTTTGCTCAATCGTTCTATCCGTTTTCCCGCGTATATACACGCGCGCGCTAAACTTGATTTTCACGGCTCGTTGGGCCCGCTGCAATTTTCTCGTTTTTAAAGATTTCGCGAGTAATTATATAACAACGAGCGGCTCGTCACGCTGCGAGTATTTTTATTTCCCGATTATTCTGTCTGATGTGCCTGACGGTGCATTGAATGCACACTTTGCGCGCTTTGTCGTCGATCCAGTGCTTTTCATCGGCTCACAAAGTATTGTATATAGTAATCAATGCGTTATACAGATGACATCTCTTCTTGTGTAGTTGTTACCTTTTGTGTTGAACGCGCTTTCTTCTTTTTTTATAACGAAGTTATTGATTTTTATACCAGCTGTAAATAAACTTCTGTTTCGCGAATGCTCGAGCATCGCTGTACATACTGCAACGGGCAAAAATCCGAACATTTCGAAATGCAGACAACGGGGAAAAAGAGTTTCCCAATATCATCCGACTGTCCGCACGAAAGCTCTCGACCAATCACGAGAACAAACTGCTGACACGAGCAGACCATCAGCGCAAATATCGGCCGAGAGTGTATGAACTCGAACTGTGCCGCACAAGCACAACAACTCGATTTTTGAAGAATATAATTGATATTAATTGTTGTTATACAATTATATACGGGAACGCGTCGCTGGAAAAAAAATTCTTTTAAAAATAAAGCTCATTATTTTGCCGTATAAATCAGAACTTACTCAGAAAGTGAAAATAGCGCGAGTTTGTAAAACTTGCACTGAGAGAAGGATTTGTTTCAACCGAATAAATACATTTATTCAAAATTCAATCTTACCAGTATATTCCATCCGAAAAAATATTTGGTAACTATTACCAAACTTTTACTGTGACGTTCATGAAGGTATTTATAGGTTATAAATATATTATAATAAATAAATATATTGAAATTTGTTATTGTTGGGTTATTATCGAGAGTTACATGTGAAAAAGTACGAATGCAATATCTATAAGCAGACATAACCTACATGAGTACGCTCTTAATACGCCTGACGTCTGGAAGGTGCTAGCGTGTTGGTTTGTTGTCGAAATGCGCGACCACGTAAGAAATAGCGCAGAACTCTTTATTATTGAAGTATACCCGTCGAATCATTTACCTATAGTGACTTTTTATGTACACATAAGGTTATCAAGACGTTTCTCAAAAAAGCCTTTCAACGCTGACCCACGTTTGAATATGACTTGGATTTCACTGGAATAAGATTTGGTAATAGTTACCAAATATTTAATCCCTCATATCCAATTAAATATTTAGTTATAGTTACTAAATTTAGTAACATTGAATAAATCCTTCTCTCAGTGTGCTTTTGCAAAGCGCGCTCTTAATAAAGTTATATTTAAAAAACTGCGCCGATTCAAATGAAAAGGAACACGCTTGTTTTTCCGGGGTTTAACGCATTCGCGAATAAAATGGGCTGCAGTAAAAGCCCGACTATTTCAATTTACGCCGCAGTAAAAAACGCATGGCATTCTTATAACATACGTCATTGTCGGCAATTCAACTCGGGGAATGCCAGCGGGCGAATGAAGCGCTTATAGAACACCGAGAACGCAGGGAGATAAGTTTAAAGTGGGATTAATTAGAGCGAAGATTAAACACTTATCTTTGCGATAAGTTACTTAACTTTTGTCCGCGGCGGAAAGTTTCGCATTTCGCGTAGCGCCTGATACGACTCTCAGTGAGAGAGAAAGGGAAGAAGGACAGGCGAGCAAAATAAGCTCGAAAATAAGAGAACCTTTTCTAGCGGCCTCCTTGCGCACAAAGTTGTCCGCAGTTTATCGAAAACGAATTATGCGAGAAATTCCGTGTCCTCGTCGGCAGAGGGACGACCGCATTGTACCTATAATACACTAGTCGTCATGAATTGAGTAATTAGGAACGATTAACCTTTTAGCCGTGTCTGATGGGCCGTGACGGGGGAGAAAATCCGATCAGTCGGATCCCGTTTAATTTAAACGAGCATTTGTTTCGAGTTACAGATAAATTTCTGACAAAAGCTATAATTCTAAATTTTTAATTCACCGTACCATGCGATTGACATAAACTAATAGCGTTGAGAACGACCAACATCCAAGAATATTTCAATAAGTTGGATAAAAATCAGCGAGCTCACTTTATACGAAAACAGAACTCTCCCAACTATTCATACAGAGAGAATGAATGCAAAAATCCGGGACGCACTCACGGCAGCGTCAAATCATTCGAGCGCCACTCGATATATCCAGGCTTCATTCACGTTGCTATTAACCCGTCTCCCCGGCGTCAACGAGAGGGGAAAAAAGCTGCGCCTGCATCAGGTTTCGAAGCCCATTCTAAAAATCGATGCTCGCGCAGTGCGATGTTTGAATATCCGGCTATATACCGATAAAACGCCTGGCGTGACGGTCGAGCGTTTGCATCTCTCGTCCGGCGTTGCATGATCAAATACGATAATGAAGTGGCTCGTTTATTCGCGCGCGCGAACGAGGGGCCCAGCTCCCCCCCGGTTCTGGCAAATGCGGCAGCGGCGCGCGAGAGGCACGTATAGCTCGAATCAAACATTAGCGCTGCAGCTGTCGTCGGGCGCACGCATACATATACCGCGCGAACGATGATGATTTCTCCAAGCGCCGGCGCCGCTTCTTGCGATTCAGCGCACGTCGAGCTCTGTGTGTGTGTCTCTCTGCGCAGACTATTGCCGCTGATCGATCGGACAGTAGTCGCTGCAGCCACACGGAGAGCAAGAGACAAATCGCCGAGGCGGAGATCTGCAGTCGAAGATGTGTGTGCATCAGACTGGGATAGGATTCGCAGTTTGGATTTCGCTTCGATTCTCCGAGATTCCAAATCTCTCCAACTGCACTCTCGAGTTAGTTTATGCGCTGTAGGTACATTAGACTGTGTGTGTGTGTGTGTGTCCTCTCGTGGGGGACGGATTTAACGCGAGTGCGAAATAATAGCACAGTATGCTCGCGAGAATCGAGCTTCCTCCCCGCAGAGCCGATTAGTAGCTATATACTGCGCCACGTCGCATCATTATTTAACGTTACTCTCTCGAGCTCTCTCGGCGCATACGCGATGTACACGCGTCGTCGCAAGAAATTTTATTCGCGGAGGCCGAGCCTTTAACAACCCTCCATCAGATATCGCGCCTCTTCCATTAGCGGCTTACATCGCGCCGCGCACGAGAGATACACACATACACACACCAACTTCATTGACGCCACTGATGGCGACGTAGAGACAGAAAGAGAGACTACTTTTTCTGACGCATTTGCTTTAAATCGACTTTCTGCGCAAAAACGCTAATGCCGCGAGCTTCCTGCTGCTTCGAGCAGTAAAAAATTGTTTGAACTTTGTCGTTGAATTCACAGTACTTAATTTATCTCATCTGAGCACGCGCTTATGGATTTTCCGTCTGGCGGGGATTAGCGCACATATGCATACAGTGAGACAGTGTAAGCTCACATCAAGGATGAACATAAAAATATTTTTATCGACGCTGCCGCTTAAATATTGCAATCGAGTGAAAGAGTTACACGAATGCGCATCGACCCGCGAACGAATTACACGTATAAAATGCGCCAACAGCGGGACGCGTGTTTTTATTGCGAGAGTCCTAAAAGCACGACTTGTTGGACAGAATTAATTACGCGGAAAATAAAAAATTGACCTATCCTGCGCAAACAATAATGCATGATTTTCATATCGATTACGAAAAAACAAAAAAAGAAGAAGCCGATCAAGTTTGAAGAAGCGCGTATAACGAAGCGCGCCCACCTCTCGCTGTAAACTGAACGGAAAAATCGCGTCGCGATGCGCCGGCAAACTTTTCAACTTGTTGGCTCGACCGAGGACGCGAGAGAGTGAGAGCGTATATATATACACACTCGAGTTCGCGAGCATCGCCCTTGGTATTTCGAATTCAAATTGCTCGTCGACAGGCAAACGCTCGAGCGATTTCTTTCCTCGAATGGATCGCTCCAATTTTCCGCATATGCTCGCGCTAACAGTTTGCATTTGTCGCGAGTGGCCAATTTATTCAAACGGAATTCGCAGTTTCGACGATTTACGCCATCATCATATCCATACACACAGCTCTCTTGAGTATTAATTGAAATGTTGGCGTAAACGCGACGACTGACATTATACACTAAATCGGTTGATGCCGCATCCTTCGGTGCATTTAGCCGATGAATTTTAAGTCCGATCAGCCGCGAACTTTGCAGAGCTCTCCCGCAAGAAAGCCAGAAGAGCCATTGAAAGAGCACTCTATTTTCGAGAAATGCGCCGTTGCAATCGTGAGAATAAGGAGTAGGGCATGCAAACTCCCGAGCAACAGCTCGTTATTCCAAGTGCAGCCAAGAATCCCCGCAGCAGGTAATCCAGCGAGAGCGGCGTTTATTGTCGAGCCCAGCCACCGTTGCTGCTGCTGCTGCTGCTACTGCATCCATCCGGCGGTCGTTATACGATTTAATGCCGCCTAGCATTGCGGCTTTTTATACACACGGTAACAGAGACGGATAGACAGTGCGAGAGAGTAGTTCAGCTATACTAGTATATACTGCCGACGAGATAACGTTTCAGTCGAATTGAAGAGGCGCCAGGCTCGGCGAAATGAGCTGTATTGACTTTATTTCGCGGCTGCTACTGCTGCTGCCTACTTACTGATGCGCGTGCTTTTTTTATGAACTCGACTAACGCGCTGCAGATAAGACGGGCTGAGCGAGGACTGCTTTGATGAGGGCCATTTGCGAAATTTAATCTCGCTCCTGCTGAGTCGTCGATTTTCTCTTCCTTTTGGCGTGTTGAGCTCCAACGGCATCTCTCCATTGTTTTATCGGGCCGCTTGAGTGCGCTGCGACGTCGTCGATAAGACTTCCCGGCATCGAATGTTACGGGCTTGCTGCTCGGTTTTTCATTATACATAGCATGCAGGAGAGCTTGTCTATTCATCGCACAGACGCATATCTAAATAGAAATAATAATTAGCGAGCGCGCGATATGTGTATATATATATACGTATTCTCCGATAAAGGATTATAAGGGCGCGTCATTGTTCTCCGGGGCTATCGGAATAATACGCCGTCAGACTGCCGTCACGGCCAGAGGCGAATTTAATCCACGCTTTTTCATATTCCTTTTTCGAGCCACTATCCTGCAGCAAGGGGTTCGGATTCAATGCTAAAACGAAAAAAGCCGGAAAAATAGGCCGAAGGGATCGGGCTTGCCTCCATTGTTCATGTCCTCGGCGATGAAATATCCACGAAAATAATAAAGGAAAATTTCTTGGAAATTGAACACACGAGCTAAATAATCACTTTTGAGTTCCTCCCTAATAACAGACGCGGAGCTTTACCCATTAGCGAAATCGAGTTTCGATTGGAACGCTTTTTTTTTAATTTTTACGCAGAATATTAAATGTTACAAAAAATTAAAACAAAACATAACTGCACGAGGCAAAGAGTAATATTGAATTTTGTATGCAATATATTGTTGTAACTTTTTCCCTATTTTCGTATGTTATTTGGCGAATAAAATTTAATCAAACTCTACAAGCAATCAAAATGAATTTGATTGAAATTGAAAAAGTTTCCTTTCTATACACACAACCGTTTTATAATGAACACAAAAAAGCTTCGTATAAAACTAGACCCAATAAAGCATCGGCGTAATTAAGTATAGAGTAGCTCGTATTATATTGATATAAATGAAACGCCCCAGCTCCCACTTGGAAAAACAAATATCCAGTCCAAACGGAAAAGTTACCCGAGCGGGCAACTCCTTCTTCGTATAGACGTGTGTGTGTGTGTATATATAGGGAAAAGCCGGAGAAGTAAAAATAGCTATAACGAGGCTCGGAGTCATAACGCGCTTCCCTCTCGGCGGCGCGTAACTTGGATGCCGGCGCAGCCCCGCACGATGTACTTGCCAGTGCGGATCAAAACTTTCGGGATTTCCAGCAGTTCCGCGATGGCAGCGGCAAAGGTATCTCTCGAGCATCCGAGTAGGGCCATGTGCTCTCCCGAGCTATAATACACTTTACCATTGCTGCTACTGCTGCTGCTGCTGCTGCGTTGTGTTGCGTGAAATAGCTCTCAGTATGTAGGTAGAAAAAGTTCCCGATTAATATATATATTCGCCGGGGCTGGCTCTTTGTTTGATTAAGGCTTTCCAGGAGTATACAGACAGCAATATGACCTACTTGTTTCTCTTGATAAAACTCGACTGATTAACGGGAGCACCGGAGCCCTGTGTTTACGAATTTGTATAAATAAATAAACTCGTTTTCGGACAACGAGCATTATATGCTCGGCGCAGTGCGAGCGCGGAGCATCCGTGATAATTTATTTTCTTTATACAATTGCGTCGGTACAATGCGCGGGCCGTGAAATATATGGACGAGCGGACCTTTATGGCCCGGCGTCGCCATTCCGCGCCCGAGCACGGAAGAGCGCGCACAATGCGTGTATATAATACGTGTGTCTGTGTGTCTGTGTGCAGAAACTGCGCTCATGAAGATGCGGTATACTAGCACCCCCAAGAGAGACAGAGACGGAGAGAAAGTCTAGGCAACGCTGCTGGAAAATTATTGTCAGAAGAATCTGTTATAATGCGCGCGTATTCAGCTGCCGTTATATTATGCGGAAGATTATGGGGCTGAGAAAGGGGGTGATATCTACGTGCATACGGCCGTTTATGGATTTATCACTCGCCGGCAGGGCTGTGGAGAGAGATCCGCAACTCGGATGGAGGTGGAATTTTAATGAGCGAGGGCTTTTCCTCGGATGGATGCGATAGGAGAGCTACAAGTATTGACAGAGCGAGAGCCGAAAATAATTTGTTTTATTCTCGATTGAAAAAAACGAACAGCAAATACTCAGTTGCGAATACTTGATTTGAATGAAAAATTAAAATTAGTTCGTGATTGATTAGCTTTAAAAAAAACGCGTTCGTGTATTGTAGCAAAGTTTCGTTGAAACAAAAAATGCCCGGGAGCACGATCCATCAAGCAACCAACGGAATTACATCGAGATATCCAAAACAGCAGGTAGAGGAGAGCAAAAGAAGCGGAAGAAACGAAATTGATTCCTCCCGAGTCTGCGGGGAATCTCTCGAGGCAAAGTACAGTATTCCGCAGACACACCCATGGAGAATCCACGTAGAATTAGCGATCCCGAGATAAACGCCGCGCAAAACAGCGGCAAAAGGGCTGCCTCTGTCAGAAGCTCCAAGTTTCCGGAGCCGCAAAGCGTTCCCCACGGAGTTGGCCCATGCGTATATACATACCTATATATATGTACACGCGAGAAACTTGGTCAAAGTTGCGCACAGGGCGCCTAATAACGACGAGATCCCGGTCATCCTTCGACGACGGCAGTTTATCAATGCGCGCGCGAACTTACAAGCCGTATCCGCTCGGCAGCTCCTCGCTGCTATACTGCTTCCTTCCACCTCCCGCTGGACCGGCGGTCCGCGTGCGATTTATGACCGACGATGATTCATGACCGCGTTAAAGAAAAGTTCCAAGGCTCTTCTTCCCTTCGAGTTTTTCTCTCCGCCGGGAAAACCGCGCGCGCGCATCGACGGGATGAATTTTCATAGTAAATTGCCGCGTCGCGCCTTTCCTTTCGGCTTCCGCCAAATAAAATCTATAATTTAGACCCCCTTCGGTAGTCGCACGGTTATTTATTGCCCCGCTGGCCAATTTTTATCTCGTCCCCGGCATGTAGCTGATGCCACACCGCCTGCGCAGTGCCATATACTTCCTTTCAGCGAACATTGCGCCATTCTTATCTGCGTTCGTCTCTGTGTGTGTTGCAGGTACGCGAGGAATTTCTCGAGAATGCAGAGGACCTGAATGAGAGCAGCTGCCGTAAAGCTCCGCACGAGGTGAGTCTGCAGGCAACTTGGTATTTAATCTCTCTTTAAAAAAGTGATGACCGGATGTTTTGAAGCCGTTAATAAAGCGATTTGATTGGTTGGAAAAACAAATATCCGGTCTGAACATAGTTACGATTTTGAACGTTCAACCTCAAGAATATTAGGCGCTGGATTTTGCTAGTGTATTATAAGAAAAAGTATCCAAGTTAGCGAACAACCTGACAAAGCCTTTACCGGTTTCTCGTCATTCTACCTCTCGAACAATCGCACAAAGAGAATAAAAAGCTAGAGGAACATCGCTGATTCCACAAAGCTCCCGCCTAAGCGCATATACACTGCGCGAGCGTGTTTCTTCTGTCGAGCGCCAAGATTGTCAAAGGCGACTCGTAGAGCTGCACGTGATTCCATATCCGGCCGCACGCTTGGAATACTCGAGAGGGAGGCGCGAAAAGCTCGATGTAGATTTCGAATCAGATGGGAATCCTGCCTTTTCCGCTTGACTGAAGAGTTAGTTCTCCCTCTCGAATTTTCCCGTCGTCAAATTCAGGCACAAAAGCGCGACGATGTAAAAATGACGAGAAACAGGAGGAGTTATCGCCGTCGCGAGAGCATAACATTTGCACGGCTCGGTATATAAGCATATATTACAGCTAGTCGAAAAAAACAAAAAGTTAGCGAAACAAGCGCAAATGTTATACGATCCTCGTGTCGTTATTTTTACTCCGGCGAACCGATCGCGCAAAGCGAGTACGAAAGAGAGGAGGAAAAAAAGCATCACTATCGCCAAAGCCAATTATAAGTCTAGGCGGCTTTGGCGCTTGAAGCCGATTAATTACAAAGTCATTAATTGATTACGAAGGAGGTCGAGTCAATTAAGTAAAGTAGCACACGTAGAAACCGATGGCGAGAGTATTTAAGTAGGCTGCATATACAGACGAGCGAAATCGCTAATTGACCGGCATCAATTATTCGCGGCTGATTATTATTCTCTCCTCGTCGTTGCACGGCGCGAAGAAGTAAATTGCGAGCAAACATCGCGAGGCGACAATTTTCCCATGATCGTGACACGGCGTATGTGACAGTCGATAAAGCGCGACGAGTCGAGAGAAGAAATAACACGAAGGGCGCCTCAAATTGAATCGTCTCCGGGCCAGTAAATAATACATCCCTCCAACAATGTGTGATAGAGTGAGAGTCGCCCGAGCTTCACGGAAAATCCAAAAGGCGCGCAGCTGCATTCTCCGACACGCGACATAATTATAGCTCTCGGCGCATGCGACTAATACTACCCCCTCGGAATCAATTTTAACGAGACGACGACGGGTTTCCGGAAAGAGCAGATCCGTCCGCGTGCGTTGCAATATGCGCATCAGAGAATAAGCAGAGAACGAGAGTCATGTGTCGGAAAGAGAGGCGTAGGAGTCACATCGATCCAGCCACTGGAGCGGCAACGATTTATTATCCGACGAGGAATTAATGACCCAATTTGCCCCCCCGGAGGGGAATGCGTCGACGCGACTATACACTATACTTACTGCGCGACAGACTAGCCGAGAGAGAGAGAGAGAGAGAGAGAGAGAGAGAGAGAGAGAGAGAGAGAGAGTAAGAGAGAGATGGCTCTGAAAATCGGCTCGATCTCTCTGTGTCTTTGTACGCAACTGCTATACTGTTATATATACTGCTCTTTGGACGACAGTAATGGCAGGATGTTCTTGTTTGCCAGCCAGCAGCGAGAGACAGAGAGCAAGAGCGCAATGACGCGAAGAAACGCGACCGAGTGTGGATAAAGGGCTGAACAATTGATTTCATCGCCTGTATACGCATATATATGTACACACGAGCTTTGAGTCGAGATTATCGGAAGAATTCGTTTCTCTCTGTGTCCGAGATACGCTTTCGCATTACTCCTAATACACGTGCGCTCCGAGCAATTTATATGTTTTATGTATTCGATCCGACGCGCTAACAATGTTATTTACTGGAAGTGCCTCGTCCATCTTCGCGAGGATTTCGATGAAACGCGAGGAAATTTTTCACGCTCGAAGCGAGCACAAAGCGAGCCGTATCAATCCGGTACGATATCTGCGCAAGCGTTTTTTTTCCCTATACCCTCGGCTATCGCTGCGAGCCGATATTTTCATTGTTGATGAAAGTCGCGCACTGAAAATCCAAGGCGGGACGTGTAAATAGGTCAGGATTTGCAATGCCGATAGAGAGTCCTCGAATCTTTAAATAAATGTTTTTTTTTCTGGTTATCGGCTCGTGCATATACAAACATTTTTTTTTTCGACGCGACCTACTTTTTGCCATGTATTCGGGACCATTGAAAATAAGAAAAAAAAAGTGACACAAAGCTTGAAAAACTCGCCGGTGGCAATAGAACGCACCCGCGGTCAAAAATGGCCGCTCTACGCGGATTTTTTTGTTTGATGCGTATACGACCACACGGCTGCCGTATGTATATAACTTGAATAGGAGCCGTACAGGAACACACACTACGTTGCATACTTCGTCCTGCGCACGCACATAATAGGCAGAGATAATAGAGAGCTGAAGGCTCGGGCGCGCACACGAGCCGAACAAACGTTTCGAGGGTCGGCTGCGAGCAGGCACGTCCTTTCGCGGTCGGGGCAGTATACAGCAGTAGTACGCAGCGCTGGTATATAACTATAGGTATACCTCAAGTGGACGCACCTATAGAGCGAGCGCCAGCAGTTGCCCAGATGATTTCGTCGCGCATATGTTGAACACACGGCCTTCGTCATTTCAGGGGCCGACGACCATCAAAGTCAGCGGGCCGCGCAGGCCGTATATTTGCGACCACTTTCTCTCTCTCCCTCTCTAATACCTATACGCTCTCCTATACGGAGCTGAGAGAGAGAGAGAGAGAGAGAGAGAGAGACACAGTGGCCGAGTGACTGCGGCCACCGCCGTTGAGGACTTCATTTCCCGAACGACTATGCGGGGCGATTCGAGCGCTTACGTTCGGCTATACTACTGGGGAGCAATTGCTCGCCGGTTGTGATATGCGAGTGTACAGAGACTTGGAGGCCGACGCTCGAGAGCGTTCGCTAATTACGTGCGGTCCCTCTGACCTTTGACTGTACATGGGGGTCAAGAGAACCGCTGCTCGATCTGCTCTTCACTTTGATTTAACGCGCTCCGTTAAATCCGAGGCTCTCGCTTCGCTCATTATGGTGAATCGAATAATTATTATCGCGACAAGATTGTCAGAAGGGTAACGTGCCTATAAATGACAATACAACGCGAGTGTAAAGTTTGACATAACATAATATACCTCTTAGAGCGAGCATAAATATTGTAATGAAGAAAAAAAATGAAATTCGAAAGAGACCGTAACTTTCTGCGCCCGAGCTTGTCCGTTAGAAATTCCAAAAAGAATTTCGCAAACACATTTCTCATGTAAATTTTAGCGGAGTCTTACGCCAGTTTTACGAGGGCCGCACCGCCCTCTACTAAAAACTTCCAACTGCTTGAGCATTGTTTCCTCGGGATCAAAATAAAGCCTCTCGCTCGCAAACTGTAAGCTCCGCTCGAATTTTTTCCCCAACGATATTACCGAGACGTCTGAGCTCGCTTATAATACCCTCCATATATGGCCCCATCTCGATTCTTTGCGGTGCGATTACGTCAAAGTTGCAGTCGACGACAGTGGCGGCGTATTGCGAAGAAGATGCTCATATTCGCCAGCGATAAATATATTAGGCTACACAGTATAAGCTACAGCTGCTCGCGGCGGTCTATCCAGTCTGATGCGCGGAGGAGGAGGTGCGCGCGCGTCTTGCTCGAGGACGTAATTAACGTTTCGCAATTTTGTCGCGCGAGGTCGATTCAAGACAAGTATAGGTATAGCGTCAGTTTGCATGCATTACGATGTATTTGTAGACGCGATGGCTCATTTATATACGCGGGACTTTTTTGTGAACATCGATTAATTGAAAAGCCATGATCCGAGGTTATTGTTGATGAAAGTCTATACGTTATTTCGCGCGCTGTTCAATATCGCTAGTAATAGTACCGCGCAAACGCGTCTCCTCTAACCTAATACTGCTTCCTCACCGTTTTCGTTCCAAGATTGAAGAATAAATTGCTTATTTTACACGCTGTATCGTTGTGGCAAAAGACAGTCGAAGCAGAGGAGGGTATGTAGGACAGGCGAGTACGTTTATCGCGAAATAAATTGAAATTTAACGACGACACGCGTACAACAACCTCCTTATTGACTTGGGGAAATGAAAAAAAAACAATATTAGCGCTCCATATAATAGCAGTGACGCGCGTACGAGCGCAAACATGTGAAATGCAAATTTTAATCAAATCCCATCAGAAGCAAAACAAAGATACGCCATTTCCGGTCGTTCGCGCAAGAGAAGAAGAGGGGGTAAAAGGAAAATCTTTTATCGAGTGCATAATATAGATGGAGTGTATCGACCTGCCGTATATACACATATAGCTAGATCTCGCTTTTCTTACTCGCGTCGTTTCGAGAATTCGTTCGCGGAAGAAAGGGGTTTCCACGGCTGGACGAACCACGTCACTTTAAAATCAAGGCGCGAGGGGGCGAGCACCAAATGCCTTTGTAATCTCGCTCGGCGATCGAGCGTATGTGCGCGGCCAGATCGGCCGGTCGAGATACTTTATGAGAAAAGTCGCGTATAGTAATGCGATTTCTTCGGAGAATACGACCATATTCCGAGTGGCATTTTAGGAAAGCAGCTCCAGAGCAAAAGGTCGCGAGCCGCTACTCCTTGATCCTCGCGAGCAGCATTGCTGAAATACGAGAATATGGCGCGAGAGAAAGGAGTCGGACTTGACTTCGGATCCATACTTTTATGGCCATTTTTATTGCGCTAATATTTCCCCGGGATTCGGGAGATCAGCCAGCGGTATTATACCTAATATATAGGTATATAATACGGCAGACTGCTGCAGCAGCAGCAACGCCCTCGCAGCCATTTGAGCTCGTCGAGAAACGAATAAATAGAGAGTAGCGCGATGTGTATCGATGAAAGAGTATAGAACTTGACTTTTCGCGACGGGACCATGGAAATGGAGATAAAGAATTATTAAGAAAGAAAGAAAGGCCGAAGGGAAGACGACTCGGATAAATTTTCAATGTCCCTCCAGTGGGATCTGCGGCGTACAAGACTCTCTATATATAGTTCTTCTCTCTTCAAGGTCTACTAGCAAACTCAGCCTTGGCTGATTACCATCGTATTAGCTTTTCGATTAGACTTCCTCCTGCTCTCGGCTTTATACCCTCGAGTTACTTTTTGTCGGCGCGGCACACCGGGCGCGCTTTTCGGCTTCTTTGGCGGCGGCTTCCTTTATCATCGCGCCGCGAAAATGACAAGGACAGAGGACGACTCCTCTTCAACCGCGAGGCCCTGCATAATGCGGCCTTTGTGCCAGCTTCCTACGGAGCGAGGTCCAGTTTTTCTTATTTTTTTTTCTTCTTTCCGGGCGCGCAGACATCACATTCTTTCCGGATTATTATGCCCAGCGCGCAGTGGCTCATCTCGGCTCGTTATTTTCGCGGGTTTTCCTCTGTGGGAGCAGAGTAGTAAAAGCCCCGCCGTTTTGTTTTCTTAATTAGTGCGGCTCTTTGCCCTCGCTGTTTTTCGGTAATGATGGTATTTCTCGACGTAGTTTCGTAGACTACTCGTTACCTTGGAATAGCTGAAAAGTATAGTACCTACTGTCAAATAAATAAATAAAAAAAAAAAAAACTAGCAAGTAAGATCGCGTAGACATGTAAGCGAGAAATTCAATCTCCCGAAAACTTGGATCGACTCGGGGAAAATCGCACTCGGCAACTAAAAAATAGCTCAACCATCAGTGCACAGCACTGCACACACTGCGGGGGATATATAAATTTCGCTCGCAGGGCAAAACAGACTGCGCTCAGGCATGCGCCCCCTCTCCCTCCATGAGCGCACGTATGTACGCCGGAGAAGAAGCAATTGCTGCTGACGCGACGATCGTAGTCACGTACACGCCGGTATACGTATCGTCGCGCAGCCCGACGACGACGAGTTACGCCGAGGGAGTGTAGAGCGCCTGCTCGTACTATATATAGCTATAGAGGTACAGTTGGAAATTCGCGCAACGTTCCTCGGCTTGTACTATACGGTATAAGAAGATCCCACCGCTGTGCACCATTTGGTGCGGAGCGTAATTTGATATCGCTCGAGTTGTTCTTTGTATAATATAAAAAATACAGCTTTGCATATCACTTTTGAAAGGCGCGTTATAGCATCATCGAGAGCGTGTCGACACGAGCGCATATCATATTATAATTCCAGTCATTCCGAGCTTGTTCACCTACTCGCGCGATCTGCTGCGCTATTCCACTGCAGCCGCAGTCTCATTTACATCGACGCACGCATGCCTATGTACGCGGGTATACAGCAACACACACAATCAGCTGTACGAAGCTATATGCATGTATACGACTATTTGTGATTACGTGGCGCGTTTCGTCGACGTCCTGATACGAGAAAACTCCATTATACGGTATAGGTACACGGAAGCAAAGTTATAATGAGGATCTTAGGGATGGTTGCAAAATTCTGAAAAAGCATGCATTGAGAGCAAAATGAGCCACGCGAGAATTGCCATCAACGTCTCGCGCGCGCGCGCGCGCGGTGCGCCATTAATTACGAAGTTCGCCGCGAGCGACTCCGCTTACACTCCTGTGTATATATGGTGACAAAGTTATTCTTATTATATAAGCTGAAACGTGTAGACCTGCGCGCAAGTCTGCAGCGAATCATCCGCGGAAAGTTGCTCCTTTGCTAATAGGAACGTCGTCGGCGAAGAAGCACTGCATCATGCATATTCCATTCGCAAGTTGTGCAATCTAATTTCCCATTTTTAAGAGACTCATCAGTAGGTCGTATTATACAGTGAAGCAAGTTGCGAGATAATCTCGTCCAAAGCGACGAGAGGGAATGCAGGCGAGCGCGATTCCGGCTGAATTCGAAAAATTCGACAAAAGATTGAGATCTAAAGGCTTTACATACACCTACAGTATAATAGGCTTCCTGCGTGTGTCTAGCACACATAGCGCGTGAACGCCGATAATGCAAGCGTCGAAAGAGGGGACAAATAAGATCTGGATCGTCTCGGATAAGAAATTCCCGGCGGCGGGTGTCGCGAATAACCCAATTTCTACGCAAACAGAAGCTGGGTCATTGTACGTTTATTTAAATTTCCTAGACCAGCCGTAGCATACCGAACACACGTAAGGTATACAAAAGATGAAAAACGTTGCATTGATAATCGTCAGCGCAGAAACGTAGCAAAGTGCAGGGTCTCGAAACGCGTATAACGATTCAAGCTGCACGGAAAAGAAAAACCACATTCGAGAAGCCAAAGCGGTCGGCTCTTTGACCATATATACAGAGTCGCGCTCGGGTGGCGACAGCGAGTATAGAGGAAAGGGCGCACACGAGGGCTGAAAATTCTTGCAGAGCGGCTATGGCGCCCGCGGCAAGTGCGCTACGCGTGTGTATTTGCATTATACGTACGTGTTTATGCGCTCAAAGCTTGTCGCGCCGCCGCGACTCTTTGCCACCCTCTCCGCATGGCAAATGCGGGGGTTGAGAGTCAGCATAACGCATAGTTGACTCTGGAGATCAAGGCGCCCACGCTGTTGCTTTTATAGTTGCTCCCGCGAGCGTTTATTCGCGGTTGCCTCGGCGAGTTAGCCGCATTCAGTCAATGTTTTACTTTGCCGCGCGCCCCGCACACATCCGCAGGGGCTACTGCTGCGCTGTGAAATATTCACGAGTCATATGCAGTATCTCTCTCTCTCTCTCTTTCGCCCTTCGCAGGCGTGGCTTTATGCAATACGTAGTTTTCCTTGGGCGCAAAGCTCCTCAACCCGCTTGCTTGAAAATTCTCAAAGAAGTAACGGTAGCTCTTTTTCGCCGAATAACGCGTTTTGGCGCGAGCTACTGCGCACTTATCATCATCTATATTATATATAGAGGAAAAAGCTTTGCAGGTACTTGAATAACTATTTATTCGCGTTTCGTGCGCGCGGTCTTACGTATTATAGAAAACAGCAGGCGGCAATTCGTCTGACGCAGAGCGACGCGTTAAATGAACGCTGCCGCGCATTCTTTCGACAATGCTATAGCCTCATCGCGGGGTAATATTACGCAAACCGCGTGCATTCATCAGATGCTGCTGTATATACACAGCGCATAAACAAAGAATATCATGCATACGGAAGACACACAGAGCAAAGCGCGGCTCATCAGCATCCATCATGCCCGGCATCATCCCGGAGAACAAAGCTCGACTCTATATATATGTGTATATGCATGTATACAATTTTATATGCACGCTATACTGCGGACGTACCAGCGAGTAATAATTCTGACGTATACGTACAGCTGAGGACACTGCCACGAGCGCATGTGCGATATCGCATCTTTTTCGCGAACGAGCAACCATTAGCTGCGAGTGACGCGGGTCCGCTCTTTCTCCGGCGCGCAGTTTAACGACGGCTACCTACCTACCTACTGCGGGTTTGTCGATGTCGGCAGTATAGAGTAGTTTGCTGCGCTCGTTTCAAGAACGCCGGCTCTCTGTATACTATGTATACTACTGACCCGCTGTTATCGAGTGTCCGCGAATTTGTCTGAGTATACACGCGGACATGTGGTCTGCGACGGGAAAAATAAGATGGGAAGGTTTTGCACTTCGTTCTTTGATTTATTTTCGCGAAACCGATCACCCGCACACGAAACTTTCTTGATTCTTTTTTACTCCTGATGCTCATAGACTTCATAACCGAGTTTTATGTAGCGACTCGCGGTAGCTCGACGAAACTGGAAGAGACAAAAACTCATTGCCGCAAACGCAAGCGCAGTTTTTTCGCCCAATTTCCTCAAAGCACAAGAGCGCGATACGGAAACGCGCTGAAAACAAGCCGGCGAGAGCAAGAAAACCACCATCGCCGCATCAGCCCTGTGTACGGGTAGAAGAGAGCACATAGGCGCCTGTAAATCGTTAGTCGGGCGCGTCGACGTATAGCAAGCTTGAATATTGAACGTCGACGACGCGCGTCCAGCGACTAATAACGTTAAGCGGCGCTGCGAAAGCGAACGCCCGCGCGTATATAGAATAAATATGTATATATGTATATGTAAACGTCTGTATCGAGCGAGAGACCGAGCCAAACGAACCGTACGCGAATCCCGCCGAGTCACAGCTATCTACCTTCTGCGGCGAAATGACGATGGCCGGTGCATATGAATACGCATAACATTCGATTTCGGCAAACAATCGGACTGGAGGCTAATTTCGCTCGTCCTATAGTATATACATATCCTACACATACACCGCGTCGATATCCCAAATACGCACGTGCGCGATTCGCCATTGTTTTAACGGACGGCTGGAGAATGAACTTGCAAATGCATATCGGATATTCCCGGCGTGCAGCCTCGCTTTTACTTATTCTTCGCGTTTTCCTGGTGCTATCTTGATTTTCACTCTCATACGCCGTTGCAGCAGTTGCATTTATACATATGTGCGCGGTGTACGAAAAAAAATAAGAGAGAACGAAGCCTGATGGTAGGTATAGGTATCTGCTCCGCATCGAGTAATTCGTATCCGAAAAGCTTAAATTAAAAGAAAATTGTCAAAGTAGTGAGAAATCATATACGCAAGAGCGCGTCTAATTCCCTCTATCGGGCGGATTTTTCATGTTAACGGATGCCTGTACGTATATATATGGCGCCGTGGCGCTTTTTCACGCTCCAGCGAATATCGCGCAGAGAGTGGACACACACAGCGCGACGAATTTGTTTCGAAATCAATATCGGAAACGAGTCGAGCGACACACCCTTTCATTCGCTGCACAGAGCGCATCCCCTGCGGCGGCTCTCTTTTCTCTCGCATACTCTCGGCTCTCTAACCCCCTTTTTCCAATATAATGTTTGCAGCTGCAGGGCTGCAGTGAGTCTTTGATCGAGCTTTGGATTCGCGCGAACGATTCTTATATTAAGCGCTATCACGCTTTCGGCCACTGTGTGCTCCTCTCTTCAATCACGTACGACTGTTGCACGTACAACGCTGAATTATATAGCTTATATATTTCATTTGATTATACGGCGCGGTACTTTCACTTGACACTTTGAGAAAAGCGAATGATATTCCAGGCGAGAAACATTTTAGAAATTAAAAGCTACAGCTGACGCTGCCGGCGCTAGAGGGCGCATTAAACTGCTCGGCTGCAATCTCTTCCGCTGGAAATTAAGCACGGCAAAGCAGTAAGTAAACGTTTACGATCCGAGTAAAAATTTAACGAGAGCCGCTCGGGCTCAATCATCAATTTTTTTCCCTCCTCCGAAAGCGAGGCGCCGCAGCCGCAATGAGGTCAAAGTCCTCTTCCCTTGAATAAAACAAAGCCAGAGCGCGAACGGACCTCGAGGACGTGATACCCGGCTCCCGCAGCTATATACACGCGCACACATACCCACGAAATCTCCGGCGACGTGTCCCCTCGCGCAGGCTTCCCTCTATGGCACTTGGCCGCGACTCTGTACTCTTTCTGCCTATATATATATACACGTATACGCGCCGCCGCGGCGATATTTCTTCGAAAGTGCTGAGCAGAGCCGGGGCTTTTGTACGCGGCCGCACATACACTTCAGAGCCCAGAAAACGAGAGAGTGAGGGAGAGAGAGGAAGCCACGGCCGATTTCTTTGTTCTCCAAGAAATTCCTGGAATAAATCGCGCGTTGCTTTATTCGCGGGAGGGGTCGGCTTTTTCCCTCGAAAAATTATGTGCGGCCACATTTTCGACGAGCGGCCGCATAAAATCCCGAAAGAGAGAGAATAATTTCGCGCGGCGTTTCTTTACCGCCGCTCGAGAGTAAACACGGGCTAACTATGCAGCCGCCAACGCTATATATAGGGTCAGAAAATCAACCTGGGATTCATCATCCCGTGCGGTTTGAGCTCTGCGAGGAACTTTTTCCCTTTGTGCAGAGCATTTTCGCCAAGTCTTTTTTCTTTTTTTTCGAAAAGCCAAGAGAGAAAAATATAACTCTCTCGCAAAAGGGTGAAACGAAAATTCTTCATTTTGCGCGAGATACTTGAAAACAGTTTTTCACTGGAATTCCGCTTCGCCGGGGAGAAAAAAAGTTATCGATGACGACGGCTGCGCCGTGCGAACACATTGTTTTCCACTTTAAAGCGGCAATTTCTCATTATTTCTTTCCCATCAGAGCAGCTATTTTTCATTCTGCCTCGTGGATTGCATATTTCAGGCTATTATTTTGCCGATATAACGCTGCGCGGAAAAAGTTCGGACCTTTCCCTCTCTCCCTCTCGGTGATCAATTAGGTGAGCGAAAAACAAAAGAGAAACTGCTCCTAATAATAATAAGAAGACACGCGATCGTATTATACTCTGCCATCTGATAATGTCTAGCGATCGAAGCATTGTGTTCCGAGATGAAATTTTCCGGTAGCATTTAATTATAAAACAAAGAAGACGAGGAGTAGAGAGAGAGAGAGAGATAAGGAGCCAGCCAACTCTAAGCAATGAACATCGCGGATAATATTATACCGCCCGGACACGCCCGTAAAACTTTCTAATAGAGTTTTAAGTGACGATCGCTAGGTATCAAGTTATATATACCTATATCTAGCATCGAGCAGCTGATATCCCGCAAAACTTGCCGCAATTTTATTCGCAAACTTCTCCAGCTGCTGCTGCTGCTACTGCCCGAGTTTAGAGCTCGTCCGAAGCAGGATCACATTATCCTGGCGGCAGCGGCCGCACATGCGTCGGAAAAAGGCTGCCGCGTGAAAAATCACATACCGGGGTATGCATATATGCATAGCTGTGGAAAAAAAGTGATTTCCCCGGCTATACACATGCAAAAAGGAGCCGAACGAAGAAAAAGCCGAGGCGTAAAAAGAATGGAACGCCGTAAAAGTCGGCGACGGTGGCGGCGGCAAATGCATATATAAGTTTTCCCGGGCCCCGGGCACCTGCGCACCGGGGTCCCGTGAGAAACGAACCTGGCGCCCGAATTGAATTCCTCCACTGCTGCATGTGTAGGGCGCATTCAATTTAAAAAGCGCTCTCCGAGCAAGAGAGAAAAGGGGAAAACGAACGACGTCAACTCGGAGAAGCTTATATATATATAGAACGGCCATCGCTGAGCAGCGACGTTTTCTTCGAGTCGACGCAATGGCCATATATATACCTCGACTGCACAGGGCTTCGTCGAGACTGCGGAGATGAGACACCGCTGCAGCAGTCGCGCGATCGCTGCGATTTCCGTATACACGCCGAGAGCACTCGGCTGTGAGTGGTATATAGCTATATATAGGGCGCGAGTGCCAATACTCAGCCCCCGAGCAGCGCTTTCGGTGATGGAGAGCTCCGCTGATGCGCCACATTTGTTTTCCGCGGGCCGATTGCGCCGTGGCGGAGCTTTAAGCTGATGTGCTCTGTGCATGCATGCAGCCAAGGCGAGAGACTGGGCGCGCGAGAGATCGAGAGCCGCCACTGACGGATACGGCCCCTCTCGGACTAATGAAAACGCGCGGGACGTTTAACGACTACGACGCCCTGGAAAGCGAGTGTAGAGAGAGAAAGCTCGATGGATGCTGCGGTCGGCCTATCTTTTGTCGGGCCGGATTAGCGCTAATTTATCGTCAAGAGGGGCGTGATTCAATTGTTCCAGAGTCGCGCGGACTTTTTCGAAATTCCCCGTGAAAATTGACGCACTTACCCGCGACTTCCCCCGGGTCTGTTAATCATACACACTCCATTGTGTCGACTCTTCTGCAGTGCATTAGCCTGCCCTGGATATTATTTTCCTTTTCACCGAGTCATCGTGAGTCGGCGGACCGCCGCGCCGCTGATATACTCCCGACGCTCTTTCTCGCGAGCGAGCGAGCGATATAAATCAATTACCGCGCCGATAGCAAGGTCAATAATCACTCGGCAGCTCCCGCGCCTGAAACATCAAACCCTCCTATCCTATATAGCGCGCAATTAAATCTTCTCTCCGTTCGTGCGCCAAAGTAACCGGTGCTTGCCACTTTATATATATGTGCTATAACAGAATCAGCTCGCCGCCGCTGAAAAATTTCGGCCGGTAATCTGACAATCGAAAATCCGTCATACCCGATCGCCGTGGCCATCCTTTTCGAATCAATCTCGTACACGTATATATTATGCAGAGCCTCTCGGATGAAGAAAAATTTCACTCGCCATTGCAGCTGATGGGAAAAATGGATTTTTCGCTCCCGGAAAAGTAAGAGACGGAGCTATAGAGGAGAGAGCGTTCACTCGTCAGCGAATATCACACACCGCGGGGAAAAGCTTTTGACTCTTTCTTCCTCGTCGGAAAGACGCGACGACTCGTATATTCAAATCACGTCGCCCGAGCCGTGATGTGTGTACATGTATAAACCTAACCCCCGGCGGCGGCCGACGCGACACGTCGTGCACAGTAGTGGGACAGGCCGAATTACTCGCTGCGACAAGGACGAAGACGGCCGACGACGTTCCCCAGCTCTATATTCGAGGCAGCAGCATATTGCATGCACTCTGTACAACCGGCTGACGTACGTACACGTGAGTTTATTATATTGCGCGACTATCGCGACTCGAATTCCTATATCATACTTGTCCATTATACACATATACCTTATTTTTTCAAGTACAAACATGCAGACAGTGCCATCATGCTAATGATCCACTCTGTTCGCATGCAGCGCGTCTTATAATATAACAGACTCTGCACAGGCAATCCTTCGCGGTCGAGGGCTCCTCGAGCGACCTCAAAGCTGGCCGTTCTTCGCGGTATGATTAAAGAGTGCTCGCCGCATGCAAAATCGAAATATTAAAGAGCACTTCAAAGCCGACGGAGAAAATTAAATGAGAATTAGAGTGAAAGTTTTCTGCACTCGCCTAATACTACGCAGCTCTGCTGCACTTAGAGAGGAGCTTTGTGTGTGTCCGCTGACTTTCGAGATTTTTCTAGCGCTCGAATTATAATATGCTACTCGCAAACAAAGGCGCGTAACGCGCGTTGCGTTTCAATTAGAGATATTAGGTTTATCCTGCCGCTGCCACCATCAAGTTAAAAGCTCGACGACGTCTCATAACTCCGCTCTATCTCGAAAAGACCACTAGGCCAATAAGAAATTGCTTCACGTAGCGGACATTTCCGAGCTTCAAAGTTGAGGCTCTACTTCTGCACACCACTGTTATGTACGCGCTCACGTTGAGGCCATTTCCACTTACGATCCCTATATGCGGTTGCGATCGTAAATATAAAAGGAGCGGCGCTTGAGAAAAAAAAAGAATAATGGACATAAATACAGATCGGGACGATGCGAATTTTCTTTATGCTTTACGGCATAAGCTCGAGAATTAATCACGAATTACAAATGTTTCCTCCCGAGTAATAATGCCGACGGCAAAGCGCGAGATCGATAACTCGCGGGGCACACCGAGTGGAAAAACATCCGTTATTAATGGCCGAGACAAGCGAAGAGTGAGCGAGCTGGCGAGGAGGAGAGATGCCCAAAATGCATTTATGGCGGTCGTGCCAGGAATGCGCGGCGAACCTTCGCAGACTCCCTCCCACGCGCGGCGGGAATAAGACAAAGAGCGCAAAGGGGAAGAGAACCGCCGCGCAGTCGGCAAGCGCAGATAAGAGCTGGGGAGAAATTTCTCGCTACTGCATTAACCCATTTTGCCAGCGCGAGGGATCTTGAATTCTTTCTTTTTTACTCTCCGACGGGATGCGGTGACCAAATAAAGATTACCGCGCGCGACTGCAGCAGCAGGCCGAGCGGCGGTTATCCCCGGAAAATGTTAAGAGTATGAAAGCGATGTAAAGTGGATAGCTTGCCGGATGAATTCTAAGCGACTCTTTTCCCGCTATCTTGCCTACTACACTGATATAGAATTCTTCATTTTTATCACGACGAGCTACAGCGGCAGCTCCCGTCTTTCATCGACATTTGCATTAGGATTTGCTTAACGAGGAAATGATAACGCGCGCTCGAGATATCCGTCAGAGGCCGATGAAAAGTTAATTTGCACCCCGGATCTCGCGCAATCATCGTCGTGTCTAGCCGAAGACAAGGCGCCCATTGAATAATGGCAAACTGAGTCGGGGAGCTCGACTTCCGGTATATCAAAAGCGGATGCTCCGCAGACAAAGAGAGCCGTCACTCTGCGTTCGCGCGCACATCACTTTTGCGCGCCCCAGGTGGTGCTGCTCGCTTATTTACTTGCTGCGTCTCCGTCTTGTTTGCGCACCCCCCGCTGATGATTGGCACACTCGAGCCCTATACACTCCCTCGCGTGACATGCGGTATACACCACGATGCACACACCCTGTTTAACGCTGCTCCCGTGACTTTTTTGTTGCAGGTGTGATCTGGAAGCAGGGCTCGGACACTTGGAGAGCCGGATGTGATGTGACGTCGAGATGACGCGAGATTCGCTGAGAGAGGGAGGGAGCGGGCTGGCACGCCGCCACCGCAGCCTCGCTGCCACAATAACGATAGCCCACTTATTCCTTCTCCTGATTCCGTCCTTTTTCTTAGCCGCCTGTCACGCCCAGGATGCCGAGTGTCCACCCTCCGAGCTCATCCCCGGATGTCCCTGCTACAACTTCGAGGACGGCCTGTTCCTCGAGTGCGCCGGAGCCACCGAAGAGACGCTGAGGTCGACGCTCACGGGCGTCATGAACTCGGCAGGTGCGTTATCTTGCAGTTTCTCCATGATTGTTTTCCTCGAGGAAATTTTGTATTGTATTATAAATATGTTCTCGACCCTCGTGATTGCAGGAGAAGACACGGTCGTCCAGTCGCTGAGCGTCTACGAACTGGACAAGCTGATTGAAGACTTGAGGGAGAGCGCCTTTCCCGTAGGTTCCCAGATCAGGCATCTGCAGATATCCCACTCGTCGCTGCGCGGCATCGGCGACACGGCCTTCAAGAATCTGAAGGGCAGCCTCGAGTCGCTGGCGCTGGTCTCCGGCCGGCTTCCGCAGGTTCCGCAAAAGGCCTTGGCGGAATTGAGCAAACTGACCAAACTGGACCTCGAGGCCAATTTCATCCAGGACCTGTCGTCCTACTGCTTCTACGGCCTGAAGCTGATGAAGCTCAGTCTCAAGGGAAACCAGATATCCAAGATATCGGAGCACGCATTCGCCGGTCTCGAGGACTACCTGGCCGATCTGGATCTCACCGAAAACAAGCTCAAGGTCTTCCCCATGTTAGCGCTCAGACGACTCGCCAGCCTGGACTCGCTGCGGCTGGCCTGGAACGAGATCTCGGAGTTGCCCAACGACGGTCACTCCAAGCTCAGCTCGCTCTTGATACTCGATCTGAGCAGCAACAACTTCGACAAACTCAACGAGGACTGCTTCAGACCCTGCCCGATTCTGCAAACGTTGTCGCTCTACTACAACAACATCCAGGACGTCGACAAGAGCGCGTTCGTGTCTCTCCAAGACCTCGAGTCCATCGATCTCAGCCACAACAAGATCGTCTACCTCGATCCCACGACCTTCAAAGCCAACAGCCGGCTGCGCACCATCGAGCTCAGTCACAATCACATACACTACATAGGAGGGGTGTTCGCGGGACTGCCAGAGCTGAGAGAACTCTACCTGGCGGAGAATAACATCCTCGAGATCCCATCCGACGCCTTCGTGGGCAGCGTCAGCCTGACCGTCGCCTACTTCCAGCAGAACGCCATACGCAGAATCGACGCCAAAGGCCTGGCGAGCCTTGGCATGCTGGAACAGCTGCACTTGACCAACAACTACATCGAGAAGGTGCCCGTCGGCTTCTTCGAGCACTGCGATAAGCTCACGTCTCTCTCATTGGACGGCAACAAAATTCGAGAACTACTGGTCAACACTTTCTCGAGTCTGGACAAGCTGCGCGAGCTACGACTGCAGGACAATCAGATAGCCGAGGTGAAGCGAGGCGTATTCGCACCCCTGCCGGCTCTGCAAGAACTGCACCTGCAGAATAACGCGATCGCCAGCATGGAGACGGGCGCATTGAGCACACTCAGCAGTCTGCAGCACGTCAATCTTCAGGGAAATCAGCTCTCGGTGCTGGGCGACGTGTTTCAGTTGTCGTCGGACTCGTCCTCCTCGGCAGCTGGAAGCTCGTTAGTCTCCATTCAGCTTGACAGCAACAGATTGGCCGCGTTGCACAACAACTCGTTACGCGGCCAGGCGTCTGTCAGGATAATGTGGCTCGGTCACAACAAATTGACTCACCTACAGGCGTCGCTCTTCCGTGACCTGCTCCTCGTCGAGCGACTCTATCTCACCAACAACTCGATATCGAAGATCGAGGACGCGGCCTTTCAACCGATGCAGGCCCTCAAGTTCTTGGAGCTGAGCATGAACAGGCTGAGCCACGTGACGGACCGGACCTTTTCCGAGCTGCACGAACTCGAGGAACTGTATCTTCAGGACAACGGACTGCGTCGTCTTGATCCGTACGCTTTCACCGCGTTGAAGAAACTGAAGGTCCTGGATTTGGCGAACAATCATCTGACGGTACTGCACGACGCCATCTTTCAGGAATCTCTTCCAATCAGGAAGCTCAACTTGAAGAACTGCTCGATCCAGTCTATAGAGAACGGAGCTTTCCTCGGGCTCACGGAACTGATCGATCTCAATCTGGAGAGCAATCAGCTGACCGCGCCAGCTCTGCGACGGCTCCAGATCTCCGGTCTGCAGATTCTCACGGTGTCCCGCAACAACTTCAGTCAGCTCTCGGAGCACAGCTTCAACGGCTTGCCCTCGCTTCAGCAGCTCACGTTCGACGAGGTGCAGGTTTCGCAGATGCCCGAGAACATCTTCGTTCTGAACGTGAATCTTGCCAAGGTGCATCTGAACCGCAACTACCTGAAGACTCTGCCACCTGGAATTTTCGACAATCTTCTCTCGCTTCGCGAAGCACGCGTCGACCACAATAGACTAATCGAAGTGCCATACTCAGCTCTTGCAAGTGCCAAGAATCTGGAAATACTGTCCTTGTCACACAACGACATCAATACCGTAGACGTCGCCAGCCTGTCTGGGCTCAAGTACCTACGTGAACTGGACTTGAGCCACAACAGAATCGAATCCATGTCGGGATTCGCACTGGCCAACCTCTCGCGGCTGTTCTCCGTCGATCTCAGCCACAACAATCTCAACGCGCTGCCTGCCAACTTCTTCACGCACTCGACGATGCTGCGCCGGGTCGACCTCTCGGAAAACAAGTTCCGCCAGATCCCCGCCATGGCTCTGTCTGGCCAGAATCTCCCGGGACTCACCTGGTTGAATCTCACTAGAAACCCTCTGAGCAAGATTCACGAAGTTCCCTCGGAGTCCATGTACCCCCTGCTTCAGGAGATCCACATATCTGGCACCAATCTGACCATACTCACGTCGCAGGACTTTGAGGCCTTTCCGGCTCTGCAGTACCTCTTCATCAGCCAGAATAGCATATCGCGCGTCTCGCCCGGTGTCTTCCGCAGTCTACCAAACTTGCTGACTCTCCATTTGGGCATGAACAGTCTGGACAAATTGCCGCAGGAGCGACTCCAGGGACTGGAGCACTTGCGCATTCTCAATCTGACGCACAATCGTCTCAAAGAGCTCGAGGAGTTCCCCGAGGACCTGAAGGCCCTGCAGATACTGGACTTGTCCTTCAATCAGATAGGCGCCGTCGGCAAAGTAACGTTCAAGAATCTGGTCAACTTGGTGGAGCTACATCTTTACGGGAACTGGATCAATACGATATCCAGCGATGCGTTCCGGCCTTTGAAGAAGCTCCGGCTGCTCGATCTTAGCAGAAATTACTTGGAGAACCTGCCGCTCAATGCCTTCCGGCCCCTCGAGACGCAGATACGAAGTCTGCGAGCCGAAGGTGAGTAAAGTAGTGTAGACTCGATCCAAAAGAGAAGCCGTTGCGCGCAAACTTCTGAAATAATTTCTCCGCGTTCGCAAAAGACTCACTCAGTTAATCCATACTTTCTCAAGAAGACTTTGGAAACTGAACTTTTCTTTTCTCCAAATACCCACTAACCCATCATCCCAGCTTCCATTCATCAATCGTCGTAACGATTTCGACTTCGCTATTGATTCACAGAGAACCCGTTGAATTGCGGCTGCGAGTCGCAGGAGCTGTGGGAGTGGCTGCGGGACCATCAGAAGCTCGTCGGCGGAGTGGGACGAAGCCGCGGTCGCATCGGCAGCGTCAACGGTGAAGTCGAGGGTGGAGTGCTGAGGTGCGAGCAGCCGCCGGAACTTCGCGGTCTCGTCTTTCTCGACCTCGACCCGCATGCCTTCTGCTCGTCTCCGCTGGTACTCAAGCTCGCCATTCAGGACATACAGCCGTTCTCCGTACTCGTCTCCTGGCAGAGCAGAAATCACTCCGGCCTACACGGATACAGGGTTGCGTATCACGCGCTCGGCAACGTCGACGAGGTGAGTCAATCCGTCACGCAACATATGCATTTATAGCAATAGCATAAAAATATGTAAACTAAAATTTAATTTGACTATACGAGCAGCAGTAGTACGTTTTCACTGTTCACCTCAAATACAAGTTTTACACTGCAATGATGCATGAACCTAGTTGTAGGTGCGTACGTAATTTATGATATATGTGTTGGAACGAACTGATGATTCGCAGGTGCGGGGCAAGCTGTTGGACCCTAAGGCGCGCTCGGTGCGGCTGAACAAGCTGGCCTCGGACACGCGCTACCTGATCTGCGTGCTGGGTCTGGGCAACTGGGGCAGTCCGGTGCCCGAGGACATGAGCACCTGGAACTCGTGGAACTCGTCGTCCACGAGCCAGGACGACGTGCTCGAGAGCTCAGCCCACCCGGTGATGGTGGACTCGGCGATGAGCCGCTGCACCGAGGTGCGCACCCTCGACGCGCCCAACTCGGTAGTGGGCGAGGGCGCGGTAGGCGACCGGGGCGGCCTCGCCAGCATCCTCACCCGGAGACTCGGCCTCATCGTCGGCAGCTGCATGGGCTTCGTCGTCTTCGTCGTCCTGATCTCCGTCCTCGGCTACATGAAGATGAAGAAGCAGCGCGCTGCGGCCAAGCGCGAGCAGCCCCTCGCGCCCAATCCGCCCGAGTACATGTCCTATCGACACTTCTCGCTGCAGAGCGGCGACAGGCCGGACAACACGTGCCCGAGCTTCATCAGCAACATCGGCAGCACGGCTCTCAACTCGTAGCACAAGGCCCCCGCCGAGACCTGCTGCGCGGTCGAGGAGCTCGCCATCGCCGAGCACCAAGACATCGAGCTCAAACCCGTGGCGCCGCCCGACTTTTTCGCCTAAAAAGTCCTTTCCCGTAAGCGGCCCGTCTCGGCGGCTGATCTACTTTATATTTAGTGCGTGCGCGTGTGCATCCGATGTGCGTGTCTGCAGTGTGTCGAGTAGTTTATTGAAAGCGATTCGTTGTAGTCGCTGATGTTGTGGTGACGACGAGATATTCGAGAGGACAGCTGCCTGCGCGAAAACGAATGTACGAGACAGCAACGAAGCGACGAATTTTTCATTCGGCATATTTTAATCGTATTATACACATACACCGCACACAATACCGTTTACGACGTCGAGAGAGCGCGCCCATGACCCTCATCTTCTCGAAGACTGATTTTTTAAAGCATTTGTTCCCACTTATTGTCGACTGTATCTCGAGCTCACACGGTAATTCTTGTATACCCATTTTTATTGTAAAAAATCCACAGGACGCGCGGAGTGGACGCAAGTGTGGTAAATGTTTTATACGTCTTACGCGATGTGAAAAATCGAATGTTGTACGATGCATATAATATATATATACATTATACATACATGAATATAGTTATATAGTTCGAGAGAATCACAAAAAAAGAAGGAATTTTATCGTTGTATAAGGACAAAAGTGATTCCTGCCAAGTCTGTCAATGCGAGAAAATTGTTCAAAAATTGCCGATCGCGCGAGCAAATCAAAAATATAGAGCCACGAGCGATAATTGTAAAGCTCCATCGATTGCAAAGCACGAGAGTGATGAAAATCTTCTAATTAAAGTGCACTGGTTGTTATGCGGTTAGGAGATTTTTGGTTGGTGGACGTTTGTAGTGATCGCGCACCTTATACGGTAACCAAGAAATTCGTGTACATAGATAGCCAAGAAAAAAGTATATATATATAAAATAAATAATGGATGATTCGGTTAATAAAAAAGTGATGGTAAACGCTGTCTCTTCTCATTTGATATATCACGTCCCTATTATTTTCCTCCCCTTTTTTTCTTTATCTCACTCGGCCGTATAAATCCCGGCTAAGCCATACTTCAGGTAAGTCCCGCCGCTTATAACCGCGGCAAATCTCTCCTAATAAATGAATTAATTAATTATATAAGTGCGGATTAGCCTCGGTCGACTTAAAATAAGACTGCGCGCTCAAGTTTGACGACGTGATTAGTCTTGCCGTGTCCTTGTAAGCACCTGCGCGAGCGTCGATAAGTCAGCAGCCGAACTATATAGGTGTTAGTGTAGCCGGCTACAGAACCCTATACTCGCAATCTACGAGATCGATCCGTAACACTGCACCGGACGGTAAAGCCGAATTAACGCCAACGCGCAGCCTCGCAGTTTAAAAGCTTCTATTATATCTCGGGGATAAAAAGTTTTTCGCGCATTAAGCGGGCGAAGTGAATTATACCGCGGAATATATTCAAAAGATAACGCTGGCGGCCGCGAAAGCACACCAGGGAGGTAAATAGACAGCGCTCACAATGTAATTACGGCAAAGAGGTGAGGACAATAATTAATTCTTGGAGTTTCGTCTAACTGTCGCGTGCCGGGACTAGAAGCGCTTAACTACATACATGCATTTTCTCGTTATCTCTCCCTATTCCCTTTCTTCGCTTCGTCGCGTCGCGTCGTGGTTGCTGCCACAGCCACAGTCGTCGGCGGTTCGGATGCCGCGCGTGGTTTTCCTCTCTATCTCGCAACCCACCTGCACTTGTCAAGTGTTTCTCGCGTTTCAATGAACTTTTTCAGGCGAATTAAAAACGACGAAATTCCATTTTAATTTAAAATAATACGACGCGCTCCACGCTCATTTATGTTCACGTTTGACTATTATATATACGCGCTTTTGCCTTTCCTTTGACAACCAAGCTGCTTTCATAATATAATTCGACTGTGGAGTTTCAAGTCGACGTGTATGCATGCTAATTTATATTTAATTTCTCATGATTAAACTCTGCTTTAAATTGTTAGGAATTTGCACAGCTCAATTCTCTGTTTAATTTTATCAAAAAGCGGGAGGACTTCAAAGGGATCAAAAGCTGACAATCAAAACCAGAGTCTATGGAGCATCGAGGCCTAGGATTCTCGAACCAATTGAGCCCCATCGGGTAATTCACCGCGCGGTAGTAGTCGTTTCGAGGAAATAACCATTAATACCGAGCCACAGAGCTCAGTGGCAGAAGCATAATACAGTAAGCAGCAAGCAAGAGGCGAATGGTTTTTAGCTCAACCGCACACACACAGGCGCGCGCAAGGGAGAATTTACTAGCGAAATCGCAATCGTAATAAAGCCGGTATATATATATAGTTGTAAAATAGTTTCGCGCCTACCACCTTTTGGATCTCTCTCTCTCTGTGTGAGCAGTGGCTGCGCATACCGCAAATACGGCTTTCGTAAACACAGCAAAGCCGAGATGCAAGTTCGTACCATATATATAATGCGCGCGGGCTCTCTTTGGGAGAGCCAAGTTCAAGCATAATAATACCGTGTGCCGAAGCTCGTGGAGCGCAATTTCCGAAATTATTCATGCCCGCACACGCGCTGCCGAACCGCAGGCCCGATTTTTCTTGAGGCTACAGGCGCTTCGCCCCTGTGTGTGCTATACGGTTATGCGGCTACTTTAAACTAGGGAGATGTGCTTATGGCGCCGTTGCTGAGGTCGGGAATGGGGGGGGATCTGCCTGATGCCCTTTTGCACGAGGAGAAACGATTTTACTCTATACAGGCGCTATATAGGGATTCGCTGTATCACGTTGCATCGTGTGTTAATATTTTTAACGGTTCTCATTGAAAATTATCTTAAAAACTCGCAAAAAATGGAAATTCATTGAATTGAATAATCACTCGATAAAGCTTCATCGAGCTTTCTATAGCATATTTATAGCCAGACTAACGCGAAGCTGTACTGCGCGCGAATAAGCTAAGCGATGCGGTAAACGGATTACCCCAGCTCCATCAGAGAAGCGGCTTTTATTCGGCGAGTATATAAGATTAAAAAAAAGGTGTCGAGACGAGTGAGGCGATAGGCTCGAACATCGCCGCGCGCGCGCGCTCGATTGATTCGTTTTCCTCCTTTTGAAAAGTATTATCTCCTCTCGGCGGCGCCCCAACAAAGTAGCTCTTTTTTACGCGCGCATATATATACCTACTACAGTGTCTGCCAGCCGACAACGTTCACCCCTACAGAATAATCTCAGACGGCACCGGATGAGAAGGAAGCGAAACACACAGCAGCAGAAGCAGCGGCGAATAGCTTTAAAAGCCCGGGTCTCTCGTAATCTCGTTCGGAATGATTCCATTCTTTCCCCGACAGTCGATCGTCCCGAGGGGCGCGCGAGAAAAGTGATCTCGCGCAGACTGTCACACAGGCTGCCGGAGAGAAAAGAGCGCCCCGGCGGTGATTCAATAAAAAAAAGATAGAGAGGAGTGAAGTCGAGGACGAGATTGAAAGCCGTCGCCGAGATATCAAAGCGAGAGGCATTAATACAAGACTCGACGAAGATCAAACACGAAATTATCTAGCCCTTTTATACGAGGGCCTGCTGCCGCGCCCGCGCGCGAATAATTTTCTACCCGCTACTCGAGGTTTAGAGCTTTTATGGCAGTACTACATTTCGAAGTGGAAATGGCAGAGAGCCGAGCGCGAGAAGTAATTTCAAAGAGACATGAGTGCAGCTTTGGACGAGTATATATACACGAGGGAATTATAACATTTTCTTTTAATTACGCAAATCAAAAGCTTTTAAGCCTCCCGCACTTGTCTGACTAATATTCAAACTTTAACTCTATTTATATATCTTGTGCTTTTGTTATTCAACGGGATTTCAATTATTCCTTATATGTATACTGATAATAATACGTACTCGTAGACAAGTGGCACTTCAACAATCGAGCGTTTGTTCAAAATGATATAATAGATGCTTAGCATTTTCGATCTAATTTCGAACGCATGTAACAAACGCTTGTTCTATTCCTCCCAAAGGGCTCGTTAATCGCATACCGTTTGTTCGCGATACATCGAAATTCGCACGGCCGTCGAATTTTCGCCTCGATTTTAAACATCATCATGTTAATTCATCCTTTAGCAGCAAAATTCTGCCGCAAGCAGATTATTTGAAAAATAATGCGACGCGCTTGAGGGGATATCATCGTGAGAGTTTCCCCGCGTTGAAAATAGCCGAGAGCTGCATCGACTGACGCTGCACATAAACTGCGAGCGATTAATATATATATATTTATATGTCTGCGGCTAGACATTCGCACGAAAGGAATAAAAAACAAAATAAATAAATAAAAGCGAATGCAAACGATGCGAAACGCGAAACACACGGACAAATATACGGAATTTCATCCCCCGACGAGCAGCCGCGGCGATTGTCCTTACGATTAATGCGCGCGTGATTTCGAGCGTGCAAAATCTCGCGTTACGCAGCGGCGCGATGGACACGGCACAATGGCGCCCCGGTGCTTATTATGCGCAATGAATAATGTAAACGACTAATAAATGCGCGCGGAAATATAATTGCATTATTATCGGCTAATGGTTCCACGAGCGCCCTCGTTCCAGCCGTTTGAGAAATAAGGACATTTAGAGAAAACGCGCGGGCCGGCCTGCGGAAATTATGGCCGAACTGTTTATAATTCGGCGAAAGTATAATTATATATATAGTATTATTTTCGCGTTAATTATCGCGTTGCAGCGACGAGGCGCTGACGAGTATATATTCGCTCTGAGAGCGCGAAGTGTATTTATTATTATGAGCCGCGCGCGCGCCCGATCGACGGAAATATACAGCGCCAAATTACAGGTCGACGAGAAAATTCGCAAGTGCACTGGATTATGAAAAATAACTCTCGCGTCGATTAAAGTCTCTCAGAATATACCATTTAATTAAATATAATTTTTACAATTTTACAATTCAGCGCCATTTCAAAGAAAACCACTCGCAATGGGATCTTTTCTATAGTATTACATTTTCAAGAATAAGCGAGAGAATTCGTTTCTCGGCGAGTTTTCCTCTCTATACACACGGCCAAAACGATCCAGCCACCCGTAGAGCGAATATGGCGTGTCTAGAAAATTGAAAATACACAAACTTTTCGCCGCCGCCGCGGAGAAAGAAGAGTCTGCGAAAGAAATAAGAGGCGAGAGGCAAAGGGTAAGAGCTATCGCAAGAGTAATGAACTGCTCGAGCCGCTTTATGCGCTGCGAGAGTGAAAACGCGTATATAGACTGCGCGCACGCCTCGTGAGTGAGATCGTGACTGAAGTTGCGGGGCGATTTCCTCACGTATACTGCTGCTGCTGCTGCCAATATTGTTATATTACGCGCTACTATACCGTGTTATATCGCGGCAGTAGCTTCCTTCATCTCTTTGGGAACGACGGGTCGGAGAGCTTATTTCTACGTGTGCTTTTCAAACTACTTCTATTTGCGGTCGTGTATCTGTCTTGTTTCTTATTTCTTCAGAGGAAAATATGCGTCTCTGTATTCGACAGCGCGCAAGCAAGCAATAAATTATATCCATCAGCTTGCGAAACAAAGCGGAATCACCTGCTTCGGCGACGATCGATAATTCATCCCGAATCACGCGTAGGGCTGTGCACTCGTAAAGTAGTAATTCCTCTAATTGCCGCAGCTTTATCATCTCAAAGCTTTCAGCGCCGCTAAAACATCTCTCGTCGGCGGATCGAGGGAATCAGCTTTTAGCGGCAGCCCTGGCTCCGCAACGATAAATATTTGATCGAGAACGCGAACGCGAAAGCTCGACGACCTAAAGCTCCTCAGAGCTCTCTCGCTTGGAGCCGTATAGAAAATAATAGATGGACGAATAAGGGCTGTACCCGTCCCGGCCGTATCGGACTATCGCGGCAGAGCAGCAGCGGGATAATGTAATATTCGAGATTATATATATAGTTCGAGTTCCTTCTCTCATTTCGCTCCATCTATCTGCGTATATATACCCGCGTACACATAGATGTAACATTCGGCTGACACGCGCAGTGGTACGTGTGGGTATTATAGACGAAAGGAGAGCTCATCCAGGCAGCCTATTTCTCGAAAAAGAGCTCGTAATAAACGAGCCGAGCAAGACTATACGCGCTGACGCAGGAAAGGGGGCGAAACGATCGAGGGGGCGCTTGTAAAAACGCGAGTCTTGAAAGTCGCGCTCGCGCAATGAAAACTTTCGCTCGCGTATCCCGGCCACGTATAAAATTGAGAAATAAAGGAGGAAAAACTGGGGCCGCGCAAGAGAGAGAGAGAAAAATTCGAACGAGTGTCAGACCAGAGATAGAGAGAGGGAGAGAGAGTATTGTATACGCAGTGGAGCACACTGACGCTTGTTCGGGGAAAAAAAATTTGAAATCGTTGAAAGTTTGGGAAAGACGCGGCGGTATAGTACAGAAAGCTGATGTCGAAAATACTCGAAACGAGCAGCCCCTTATCTCTGCCGGTTCGAGCGTACATTTCTGCCGGGAAAATAGGAAATTTGCCTTCCTTTGGCCATTGTTCGAACAAAAACTCGGCATCACACAGTAATAAGACACACAGCTAAATAAGACACACAGCTACTGAGACTGCAGCCCGCGAATAAGATTTCGCGATTTATACCATCGGAATCGGCGCGTAATGCTTCCTGTAAGCGCTACTGCGAGTTCCAGATATCTTAAGGCTTTTTTAATACGCTTTAATCTCAGCTCAGTGCTCATCCCTCGCTTAATTACTTTTCCCCCTCTGCGCCCGCAGCGGCGAGATGGAAAATTAAAGAAAGTAAAAAAAGAAGATCCAGCGGCAGCGAGAGCGCAGGTGCGGCCACTCAACGGGCGCTTGTTTCCGAGCTGCAGTGATTGCGCGTATAAATCAAAGCTTCCCCGATGCGTTGTTCTGCACTCGGCCCTTTATTATTTGCACCGCTTGCCCGAGTCGTCTAATGAATTCGGAGCTACAGCAATCGTGCGCAGCGGACGCGTCGAAAAAAAAGAAGTAGCAGCCGGATACACTTTCACGCTTGTGTCATTCCATTTCCGGCTGCTCCGGCTTATCCTCTTCCACTTAACAACGCCCGGGCATTCCCCGGCTTAATACGATGTAGTCGTCCCCGTGTGCGGAATGTACCTATAGGTATATTATAAGCGCGCCGAGTTCGGGTGCAACGGAGCGCGAAGAGAAAGAGTCGGGAATAAATTCGAAAACGCCATGGTAAAAACGTCGCGAGAGTTGAGCGGTCGTTTGAATTTTGATTTTCCGCGGAATTGCAAAATCTTATTCGCCGATTCATCGAGAGGAGTGTGCATGAATCCGAAACGGCATTGCGCTTTGTACACGTGTGCAGTGCATGCTGTGCGACTCTCGGAGTTGAAGTACAATGCACACAGGAGAGAACCGTATGCGTATAAGAAAGGGCTAAAAATCTAGGTCACCGAGACGTCAGGAACTAGCTGGCGGCGACGTTTGGAAATTTCTTGAATAAATATTTCCATTATGCGTCGCTAACCCCGTGCTATAAGCTCCGGTATATACTGTGTGTCGCGCGCGCTGGAGTCGTCGCTTCGATTCAGCGCGCGAAGAAAGCTCAAGCGAGTGAGCAAAGCCTATATAGCGTAGGTATAACTTGGTTAGAGCCGCTGAGATAGGGAGAGAAGTGAGTTTCTAAATTCCTAAAGCCCCCGAGACGAGTATTTACCATGTGTATGCGGCTGAGCTGGCGAAGTGCGGAGAAGAGGCGCGCGGCTATAACCGGCAGTCAGATATTCAGTCAAAAATCAAAACGTTTATTGGCATCGCGACGTTATACGTAGTTTTCATGTGCTCGGGAATGATGATGACTTTGCCTACTTTGCATGTACATTGTACATGCTCCTGTCTGAGCACATGTACAAAGCACGCACGGAACGACTGCGCGACAACTTCTCTCCGCTCTGTGTTCCTCCTGCTAGCTCATGAATATAGAAGTGCAGTACACACCGCGCTGGCAAGAGAGGTACCAAAAATTTCGGTGCCGTGTGTGCGAGAATTGAATAATCCCGTACGTGTACGTGAGACACCGGGACTCTTTAAATTTACATGGAAATCAGATTATTCGCATCAAGGAGACGGCCTACTTATACTCCCCCCTCTGGCTTCGAGGCTGTATTCGCTCCCGAAGAACTCTCTCGAGCGAGCCAATTTCGAACTCGAAACTATTTTTCAATCAGAAAAAAGCTTGGCGAAGAGAAAAACGCAATATACCATGCACACAGCAGATGAACGTAAATAATTGTCCCTTAAACGTTAAAATGGAGCTGCGCGAGAATTTGACGCTGAAATAGCTTGTGCAGTGTTGACGAACAGCTACTGGACCGCGTGAACGTGAAGGGCCGAGTTTAACGGGCAAACTGTCGAGAACAATGTGAACGATGGAAAAGCCGTCTAATGAAAACGATCGACGTTCAATCATTGGCCATATTCAGCGAAACAAGACTCGCGGGATTTACGAGCAAATAGATAGTGAGCGCGATGCCGAAAAACAAAGGCAGGATCTCCTATATTGCGAAAAAAAAATCGCCGTATTTGTTTTCTGGTATTTCAGAATTTTTACGAAACTCCATGCTGCTCGAGTCCGTTTCATATAATGTTAGCTTTGTTTTTGTACGGGAATTTCATTAGTCTGCGCTTTTCAAATATTTGAACACGTTCATTCAATTCTCGAAAAGTTCAATAAAAATTGCAAAGCAACTTTTTTTTCATCGACTATCGTAGACTATAAAAAACGCTGAGCC
>UCOJ01000494.1:0-96291 GCA_900474305.1 Cecidostiba fungosa | reverse complement strand
TTTTAGAAATTTTGTTCAGAGTGTTTCCAGAATGTTTAGATAAACCTCATGTTAACGTTTGTTGGACAGAAATTCTGGCCAGAATCTGGTGAATTTTGTTATTACTTTGTTTTGAGATGAAATTTTGCAGGATTTCAGGTGGAGATATTTTGATAATAATCAAAATTTCTTTAGGCGCAATTTATTGGCTGGATTAATCGTTAGTTGGTGAAATTCTTGTATACATAATACTGAAAGAGGAAAAAGATTGGAAGCTCTCAAAGGGAAAAACAATCTTTCGGTTCGATGCGCGAGCATACTAGCGAGCGCGAAACAATGCGCGACCGTTAATCGATATTGACGAAGCCGTTACTCGCTAAACTTTATACGCCTTTGCCTTTCGATATAGTTATATCTAATATCTGCAAAGTTTAACATTTCGATCCCTTCCAGCAATTCAAAATCCGCCTGTAACTTGTTGAATTGCTAAAATCACAGGATTTTTTGAAATATTCTATGTATAATAATTTTATCAGCTTACTGTCATCTATCAATTACCGGTATACGATTGGTATTCGCAGCTATGCATGTATTTCCGCTTGCTCATGAATACCAATATCAAAATATCTATCCTGCACAAATAATAATCGCCCTTCCACAACGGGGTTCGTGACTTGCTTTAATCCAAACGGATATATACTTTGGTATATCAGCGATGCGACAGGTAGCCTTTTCCGGATTTAGATGTATATCCTGCAAATTTAATCCAACCGACTCTAAATATGATTAAGTATATGACAATCATGTGTTTAACTTTATATTCATTTTATTTTATAACAAAACTACGTAAAAGAGACCTTATCCAAATATTTATTCTCTGGCAGTACTTTTACAAAGTAGTGTATAATACGTGCCATCATGAGGTCCATAATTTTTTGTGTCTACAACTCTATAGGTATACGACTTTTAAACAGACGCGAGAGTGAAGTCTCTTGGCTGTACAAACGAAGCTGGAGGTACAAGTTTACAAGACTTTGCGGATGCAAAACAAACTTTCGACTTGTTTTATAAGTTCATCGCGTTCTTGAGACTTGAATAGTTTTCATTGTTAACATAGAATATGTTGCTATGCTTGTCTGCAAAATATAACTTTAAAAAGAATAATATAGCAGCACAAAGCACAGTGGCTTGGATTGATTTTTGTCCTGTATTGTGTTAACCGCAATGGATCACGTTTCAAAAGCTGTCAGACTAATTTTACTCGTCAGCCAAGTCGGTTGTCATTTTGTTATGTAATATTAACGTTCTACAGCTATGACATTAAAATTATTATGCCATTCGTCAAAGCGAATTGGGGTCTGCTTAATCTGGTAACCACGTATCCGATGCTTCGTTGTTTGATATTTTAGTCTGTGAGCGACGAATGTTGCATTAAAGTTTGTACGACTGCGGCAACGAGTGCCAAAAAGAGGAAAATTAATTTACTAACCACGCGAAGAGAAATTTCGCGATGCAGCTACATTCTACTTTATACGGAAACCGCAAGTTCAAAACTTTATCTAAAAGCAGATCTCGATATCACAAATTTCGCATGTATAGAGCTAAGTCGACTTTGACTGGTTTCACAGTTACTCCTTCATGTCGCTATAGATGGCTACGATACAGGATTCTCTGTGTTCCTCTAGCAGTATGTCGCAGATGTCTGTGTATGTATAGGTATACCGCTTTAACCCTCGTAGAAAATTTTTGAATATGGCATGTGATGCAAAATTACACTTCCAACACAAGGTTTGAACAAAAATGGATGCTCACAGGGTTGATTCGACTAATAAAGTGTCTTGGCCAACCCTAAGCAATTTGTTATTGTATATTTAGATGAAATATACTTCTGTACCAATTTTCAAGTCTCTATCTGGTATATATAGAATTATAGACATGGCTTACAATGTCAAGTTTCCTAACCATTCACGAGAATCTTCATATAATATTTCTGCCCACTAACTTTAGTCAGTATTTAGAAGCTAGGGAAGAATCTGGTCACCGACCAAGAAAATCTGGCATATTCTGACCAATCAGTGATCCATTTTCTATAAGGCACCCGGGCTTGGGTCAGCTGCTTCTAATGTCATTTGTAAAATGAAACACCATTATAAACATATCTCTGTCTACTTTGTATATCCAAATTTTTGCTCCGCGTGATGTATCATCAACATCAGCGTTCTCAGCAGTCTGTTTAATTCGAGGATCCGGCATTTATTATTTTAACGACACTTGCCAGGTCTCACACAGGATTTTAGAACTCTCCACGACAATAATCCAAAATGTACCTGGAGATCAATATCCTTAGGATCCTCTGGATAATGGCATTTGAATAATTGAAACTCTTGTCAGCTGAAAGCTAACTTGGCACACGAAATATGAGAAGTATTGGACAATATTGTTGAATTTATTTGTATACTTAAAAATTTTGTTAAGAGCCCCAAATTCTGGTGTTAATATTCTTCTCCAAGTGAAATTTATGCATTGTCTTCTAGGATTTCCTCTCTGAAAGTCCTCTTTCAACTAACAAGAACGCTTATTCTTATAATACAAGCTTTCATTTGCGGCTCACCAATCCAACAATTAAAAATTCATCATTATAACAACCGTTCAAGTTTATCGCTTAGTACACACTTACTGGTGTATGAGTACTATCAGTGTACACACACATATACCATCACACATATGAATTGCGTTTTAGCGACATCAAACAGGAATATTGCACAGCATCAGCAGCAGGAGCAGCGGGTGGATGCATACATGGCGGCCGTGTGTACGCAGCCCGCCGCTGCATTAATGCACTCGGTCGAGTTACGGATTGTCTTTGACTTGAAGCCCGCATTGCTGCTGCTATATTACATTCCATCCTTAATCAGGATCGTCGTCTTCTTGCGCAAGTTTCCGCCAAGCTGCATCACATATCGAGAGCTTCTATAATAATAATAATATGGAATTTAAAGGAAATAAAGCTCTATATGATAGAGCATAAAAGCAACACTTTTTTTCTAATAAAAATCCATTCAAATCGAGTTGCGGCTGTCGGGAGAGCAACGCCTAGGGGATTTCGTACAATATATATTTACTTAATATGCAAAGCCTCGTATTGAAAGCTCGCCGGCTGTATATAGGTATATATATATAAGTAAGTCCTGTTTTAGAAACGAATTTTCCAGAACGCGCGGCGCAAATCCGCGAATCCCCCAACGGCGTGGCTAGACACACACACACACACACATATATATATACATACTGAGGCTTGTATTGGTGCAGCCTTTCCGCTCGTGAGACGGAAAAGCGCTGAACAGCAGTCGAGCTCCTCGTAAATGCGGTTCTCGCGCCCTTTCGCGCTCGCATTAAAAGGATATATATATCTATGTATATGTATATATGTACTAACGTTAAACGTAAAATCTGTCGGAAACTTCTTGCCACATTGCGCGTTCTCGTGTGAAAAAAGGTGCTGATTTATTATATATATATATATATTTCCTAATACTTTTTACGGCCGGATTTATATATCTCGTTGACGGATAAACAGATTTTTTCTTTTTAAATCGATATTCAATGACTGATTCTTATATAAGTGTGAGAAATAAATCATCGCCGGTAGTATATAGCTCTCTCTCTCTCTCGTAGTTAACACTTTTTATTGGGGCGCATTAAAAGTTTTTATTATACCAGTAATTTCTACGATTTCTTTCGAAAGAGAGAGAGAGGAATATAGCCTTTTTCTACAAAGTGTTCCGGGAAAGCTTTGAAAGTTTTTTCTTTTTTTTATACTTTATTACCATTGCTGGAACTTTGGCGCCGGAGAGATAAATATGAGATTAAGCTTGCGAACTTGTGCCACAACCCCCTTCGTTTGCACTAAAAAGCACTAATGAACGAGGTGGACTTTTTCCTTTTTTTTATTTTATATATAACACGAACGTATGTAAATTGCTCGGTCGAACATAGTTAGTATATAAGGAGAAAACTTCTGCCTCCTAATTGGTTCGAAAAAAAAAATTAGACTATAATATAGTCAAAATTAATTAGATCGGCACATCAGCTGCGGGTGTAAACATCGTTCGAGAGAGGGACGTTATCGGTGAGCCGTAAACATCCCACAGAGCTTGCATTATCATCAGGAGAGAGCTGACGCGTCAAAACAATATACATAGGATATAAAATCCCAAGCGACGAGGAGAAAAAGCCATCACGTCGGACGGAAAACGACGCAATACAAAAAAAAGTGTCGTCAAACGAGCCGTTGAAAGGGCATCAAAAGAATGAACTCGCAGCAGCAGCAGCATCATCATCATGGAAAACACATAGTGTACTATCTCGACAGCTTAAATCGCAACACAACGAGGTGGTGTCGACGTGTATAGCCGCCGGCGGCGGCTACAACATCCACATATACCTATATATATACACACCTCTGTCAACGTGTCATCGGCCGCGCGCGACAATACCTCCCTAGCGCCGCGTCTCTAATGGATGCAATTAAAAGGCATAATGGACGAAGGCCTACTACTACTCGCTTCGCTGATGCTTCCTTCAGCCTTGACGAAGTTAGCACTTTGGGAATTTCCCGCGAAGATAGAGAGAAAGCTCCCTCGAGAAGCTCTGAGCAGGGAGGCGCTGCTGCTCTCTCCTTCTCCACGGATATGCCACTGCTGCTGCTGCTACTGCTGCAGCCATCGATTTTACGCGACGCGCGCGCAACAGCCACAGAGAGCTTGAAGCTTATATATATAGAGAGAGACAGAGACGCCAGATGCGTGGCTACTGCTGTGTATACTGGAAAATGAGATTGAAATTTATAATGTAGATATTATAGAAAGAAAAAGGGGTTGGGAGAGGAGCAATGAATGACTGTATATAGAGGCTAATTAAATTGCATTTTGCGCGAGCCGAGATTTAGGAACACGTGCGCGGGCAGAGAAGTCTGGAAACTTCTTGGGATTTACGGGAAGAGAGAGAGAGAGAGAGACTGAATGTGAGCATTAGCATTTATGCGATGTACTTTACATTGTCCGCACGATTCTACGGCTAACTGACTGATGTACGTACGGCGTGTCAATGTTATTATGAATAATGTACCGTTATAATATATACACCGGAATAAATCTCGTTGAAGCTATGCTACTATTACATTTTTTTTTATAATTAAAACTTCAGCAACAACGAAAGCTTGTTACCACGATTTAAAGCTGTGCTTTTTCTTACATATACTTGCAGGTACATGGGGAAAGTTGGAAGGAGCCCGTTACTGGCCGCGTTGCTGCTGCTACTGTTGGCTACGTGTGTCGGTGAGTCTCTATATCCTTTCCTAGCAAATAAACCGCGAGAACTTTCCGTATTTCGATTATGCGCGAGAGAGTTACCACATTCGAATGCCAGTCGTCGGCTGTGTATTATCCTACTGTACACACTGTGTGTGTGTGTGTGTCATTAGCCCCTACTATATATACTGGACTATTCGAAAACTTTTCGTTCGTACACGAATATTTGATAGAGAGATGTGGCTTTATGATGAGAAACAAAATTAAATTAGTTTTCAGAGAGACATTTCTCGTTTTATTCTGTAGGAATCGATATATTTGATAAGGGATTAAACGTATATATCCATTCGGCTTTTGAAGAAAGTTTCGAGAGCCTCGATCTCGAGATAATAATACTTCAAGTTTCGAGGAGTATTATAATAACAATATATAATCTTCATCAATTTCGTGTTTAAATTTTGACTATCGAATTGCACCAAAATTCATTTCTATAAAAGCTGATATAAGAGCCATGAGAAAAAAAAACCCGCAGGAGTGAATCCGACTTGAGTCGATCCACACATCAGGAAGTGGATCCGAGAAAAGAGTATATATACGAGAGGGAATGTATTATCCAGCTGCTCGCTCGAGTGCGTTCGACATTATCGGAAAGCTGCTGATCTCTCCTGCGGTCTATCCATATATATCTAATAAAATTTATAGGATTTTCGTGAAAAATTTTTTATTCTCTAAATTTCAGCCGGTAACAATGTGAACGAGCCGCCAATATTCGATGGTTCGGGCTATCCAATGGGTTGGACGTTGAATGAAGCCACAGCAGTCGGAACTAAGGTTTTCACCCTGAAAGGCCATGATCCTGAAGGCTCACCCGTTAAGTACGGTGTACAGCTGACCGATAAATTTGTGGTCGATCAGCGAACTGGTGTCATGACTCTGGCTAAACCGTTGGATCGTGAGGTAAGTCAATTGGACTAATACACTTTTCTCTAATTGCTATAAGTATATGTATGAACGTCGTAGACACTTTGTATTATTAATTCTCTTTGTCGTGTATATCCCCTGTGCTTAGGGTATTTAGGTATATATGTATAAAGAGCATATTTTTATTATGCTCTCAAAGTTGCGTATAGTGTGGCAAAGTTAAATCATAAATACGCCTGTGTTAAAACTTTGAGCGGTGCTCTCCGTGTCTCTGCCTTTGTGCGGAGTCCCGGCTTCTCGACCACTTCCGTTTTTTTTTTTTACTTTTGCTAAGTAAAATAAAACTCGGATAGAGAAGTTCTCGAGTATTATACTGCTGTGCGTTATTATTATTATTTAAAAGCTCCGGATGATGGTGACAAATAAAACTTGCATAATATGGGATGAAATTGTATAAATGTGAATTTGTATATTGGTCTGAGGCGCAGAAGTTCATTTTTTTGAAAATTTGATGCTATAATGGAGTATTTTAAATCAATTTTTAATGTACGTTGGATGGATTAAGTGTAACTTTGTTTAATCCTGGATTTTTAATAAAACATTGTTTCACCTTAAACACACGACAAACAGTATACCGAATTAATAATCGTAAATTTAATGGAAGTTTCATGAAAATTGAATATTCTTGATTAAATAAAAGGATTAATTTCTGCTTTATTACGACCAGATTCACATCATCAAATAAATTAAAGAATATAATAATGCTCCCAAAATTATACAGAACGCCCGCAGTTCATATATACTCTTTTGTGAGTTTCCACGCAGCAGCACAAAAAAAAACGTATACAAATATATAATTATGTAGCTATAAACTTGCAACATGTTTCTCAAAAACTCCAAAACATATCTCATTTTGCCTCAATAATTTTCCGCGCCCTAGAATACAGAAAATAATTCAAAATCCCATAACACAGTGATGAGATACGAGTCTGGAAAGCATATAGATCTATTTCGACAAAGAAGTACATTAACTGGTTTTTCTGCTTATTCCCCGTTGATACGCTGTGTGTTCTCTGACGCGGTAATAATTCGACACACACACACACAAACTCGCTTTCATTTCCCTGAGACTAGCAGACGTTCTGCGGTTGACGTACTTCCGATTTCAGGCAACACACACACACACACATCTAGAGAGTAGAATCCAGGCTGCTGACTTTCTTGCAGCCTCGCGATGTTGTAACTGGATTTCCTCCTTTTCGTGGCAGAAGCCTCGCGTGCTTTTGTATTTTTCCTTTTTTTCTCTCTGCTGCTTCAGACTACGCCGCATTGTGCGCTCGACAAAGGCCACATTTTTCTTCTTCTTCTTCTTCCCGACTATTTTCAAATATGATCTGTCTTTCTCCGTTTTCTTTTTTCCCGATTTTTCTTATATATATATATACGACGAGTATGGAATTTTCATATCGCAACAAGTATCTCATATCGTTCCTCACACTTATATACGATCCAAGCGATATGATGCACATCATATCGAGTTCATCAAATATTTACGGGCTTCTCCATTCAGCGAATGTCTTCTGCAGTTCAGCCATAAATTCACACACAGAGCGATTACCGCAGAATCGATTCGCGAAGGTGATCCGGACAGAAGCGCAATGCAGCTATATATACTATATATATGAATGTGTTGCAGGAGGCGGACACGATAAGATTCCGAGTGACATTAGAGGACACGGTACCACAGGGCCAGCAACCAAACATCGTCGGTGTGGAAGCTCACGTGATTGTACTGGACGAGAACGACAACCCACCACAATTCATTGGCGTTCCATACGAGGCGGTGGCCGCTGAAGACTCACCCCCAGGCACAACCATACTCCCGGCCATCCGGGTTACGGATCCTGATCTACTCGGCGAGAATATTCAAGTCACTTGCATACCACAGCCTCAGGTGAGCCGCCGAGCGCAGACCCACCTTTTTTTTTGTCTGAATTCCTGGCATACTTTTGCGTATATATATGGTTGCTATTTGCCTTTTCGTTTTTAATTTAAATGCGAAATTAGAATATATTAAGCTTCGGACTTTTGGGGGAAGAGAAATGCAATTCGGTGAATCGAACGGCTCTGCAATTACTTTTAACTAATTATACTCGAGCTTCGAGCCAGTTGGATGTGTATTTATTTTACCTGCTCTTGACTTTTAATTTCCGATCTGTACTGTTTGATTGAGGCTTGATTATACAGAGATACGGTAATGGGTACTGAGCGTTTGAAAAATCTATGGTTAATATAGGAAGCTTGTGGGGTTCTGAGAAAGTTTTTTTTTAATGTGAATTGTTTAAACTATTCTATTTCTCTTATAAACTGCTAAAATTATAAAGCGGGAAAAAGAGCTGAGGCTCGTAAGAGATTACTAAAAAAAATATAAAAATTTTATGACTGTCCCTTATATTTAAATGCGGAAGCTTTTCACTCGCGCATTCTATTATTAACAAGATTTTATCTCGTACTCTAATTTCCATATTTCGAAAATTTGAATAAATTCAAAAAAACAATAAGTTCTCCGCGATGAAGCAGGAACGTGATATTTTTCATTTTCGTTGCCACTAAAACTCCTTCCATTATATTATTTTAAAATAGAAAATCGTTGGATCGCAGAGTATATAATAAATTGAATTAAAGAAACGTCAGCTAAAATATTCCAGTCATCCAGAAGTACCTCGAGAATTCAGCGCATCAGTATAAAAAAAGACCCATTTTTTATATACACTTTTTCGTTACAGTTCCCCGATGCCTGCACCAAATTCGGCATTGTCAACATCGAAAGAAGCCAAGACACTTACATCGGGGCACTTGTACTTCAACAGCCATTGGACTACAAAGAGCGACCTTTCTACCAACTTCTACTCCAGGCTAGCGTAAGTGTCTTCTTTTTTTTCCTCCTTCTTCCGCGACGATGAGAAAAGGTATATAGGAAGTTGCTCTTTTGCTTTTCCACAGGACGGCACAAACAGCAATACCACCGGAGTCGAGATTAAAGTCACCGACATTCAGAACAGTCCGCCAGAGTTTTTGGACTCGTTGACCGGAGTCGTCAAGGAGGACGATCCAATCGGAACTCTAGTCATGACTGTCAAGGCGAGAGACGGAGACCGTGGAATGCCGAGGAAAATCGTCTACGAACTTGTCACCAGTGAGTTTATATATGTATATATGTATATAGAAAACAGAGAGCTGTATTGATTTTTCCACGGCTTGGATTTTTAAAACAATGCCTGTGTGTGCTCGGTAGTTTTAAATTTGCTAGGGAAAAAAGCCGCAGTCTGCGCACTGCAGTGGTTTTAAAAAAGTGTAGCGCGGGAATATGGATTACGCGTGCGGGTCGTAACAATAAAAGTCGTGGGGGGTAAGCTTAAGGGATGATTTGCATCGTTGCGTTTAAACCTTAAGCTTTATAGACACTTTTATGGACTATACACGCGAATCTTTTTTGCTCTCTTCCTTCTTTACCAAACAGAATTAAAGAAGCCGAGAGTCAGCTCTCGTGGAAAATATTTTCTCGATTAAATTCTAGCTGAAGAGGGAGAGAGAGAGAGAGATTGTTCCCTATATAATTTCGGGGATCAAGTAGAAACTTTTCTCATCGACTAGCAGAGTTTATAGTTCGCTAATTAATTCGTCGACAGTTCTGTGTATAAAGGCTCGAAATGAAGTAACGACGAAACTTTTGCCCTGTATAAAGATCCATTCGACTACTTCCTGCTGGACGCGGAGACAGGCGAGTTGCGCACAGCCAAGCCTTTGGATCGTGAAGCTCTGGAGAATTCGACGGGTGTGTTGAGTTTTCGGGTAAAAGCTCGGGAGGTCGTGGATGGAACACCAGGTAACGATGCCTCGACTGTCTCAGTAGCCGAGGCTACTGTCACCATCAAGGATGTCAACGATGAACCTCCAAGTTTCAACCGCAAGGAGTACAGTATCTCCATACCCGAGAACATCGCCGACGGCACACCTTTGCCGCATCTGGAAATGATGGTTCGCGATCCCGACGTCGTGAGTATATAACTTTTGTTATATCGCGTCTCGTTTTGTTTCGGAGTTTTATATATGTATACACACACACACACACACACACACACGCGCGCGCGCGCACACACACACACACACACAACGCAAATAATCAGGACGGCATTGAACGAGCAAATATTAAAAAAGTTCTTTCACCGCCGCGCGTTGCAGTCGGGAATTGAATGAACGCGCAATTCGTCGGTACAAAAAGCAGTAGTAGCCTGAACGAATCAGGGAGAAAGAGAGAAAATATAATTGTGTTCTGCGCAGGGTTTGAATTCAGTATTCTCTTTGCGACTGGAGGATATTACCGGAGCTTTTACTGTTGAGCCGAGCCAAGCAACAGGCAGCACATCTGTGAATATTCGAGTGACTAATGGCTCGCTGGATTACGAAAATCCTAATCAAAGAAAATTCATTATCCTGGTAAGAGATCGATTTTGTAGTATATAATAGAGCTGTATAAAGTTTGTTATCGCTATATATCTCGTTTCGCAGGTGGTCGCCGAGGAAGTTCATACAAATCCGAAGCTTTCATCGACTGCGACAGTCACGGTTGGTATAACGGATGTCAATGACAATGCGCCCTCTTTCTCCAACCCCTCGTACACAGCCCTCGTTTCCGAAACTGCTGGACCGGGAGCTCCGATAACTACCATCACAGCCAAAGATCGCGACAGTGGCCGGTAAGTTTCTCCCTTCTCTCTCAGAGTGAATATTCACCCCCCCGCTATCTACAAGATTACTACTTGCTCATTTCATTAGTCTGTGGCGATCGATCGTTTGCACTTCATTCGTTGATTAAAAACTTTGCGCTTATCGCGATGTTTCAGGTTCGGTGCCGCCGGAATAATTTACCAACTGATTGGCAAGGGATCCGAGCACTTCAACGTGGACAAGAAAACGGGAAGCATCACCGTCGCAGCTTGTCCTACCCCAGGAACGTCGCCCTGCCTTGATTTCGAGGAGCAGAGCGAGTACTTCCTGAATTATAAGGTATTTTTCAGATTAAAGCTCGTCAGCAAGGAGGCTATAAAAAGTTTGATATGAGAGCCCTAATTAATTCGCTTCACGCAGGCGACGGACGACAACGGCAAGGGTCAAACAACGAGCGTATCCCTGCGACTTAGTCTAGCCGACGCGAACGACAGTCCGCCCAAGTTTCAGCACAAGAAGTACCGAGCAGTGATCGACGAGGGGGCCGAGAAGTTCGAGCCTCCGCTTCGAGTGCAGGCGCGCGATCGCGACAAGACCTCGAAAATCACTTACTCCATCGTTGAGGGCAACAAGATGGGTATCTTCAGAATCGACTCGGACTCGGGCGAAATCACGATTGCCAAGCGCGCCCCCGTCGACATGAGCAACTCTACCAACGGGGGCGATTCTATCTCACTGACTGTACAGGCGAGCGATGGGACTTTCAGCGATAAAGCCCTCATCAGCATCACCGTAAGAGACGTCAACAACAATGCGCCCGCCTTCGCCCACGATCTATACACTGCCAGCATACCCGAACTTTCTCCCGTCGGTAAGTCACTTTCTCGCGCTCTTCCGCGAATCTGCTATTATTCAACAGATGACTGTCTGTTCCGCTAGCTTTACGAGTCTCTTGATATAAACGATGAAACTGTTATTTTTTTATAAATATGTAGGAACCGTCGTCGAGGAACTGACTGCTACCGACGCCGACAGCGGTATTAATGCCGAACTCGTCTACAGGATTCAGAAGGGAGGATTCAACGATTTCGCTGTCAACGAAACGAGTGGTGCAGTTTTGGTATCGCGGAAATTGGATTACGACCAACGAAACACTTACCACGTCGAAGTCATAGCGTTCGATAAGGGTATATATAGTTTATTGACATTTTGTCTGATTAAATTTTAACTCGTGATATTAATCGCATGAAAATGCGTCTAAAGGCTCGCCCAGTCTTACCGGCACAACGACACTGATGATTAACGTGGAAAACAGCAACGACAAGCCGCCGTACTTTAGCCCTGAAACTCAGCGAGCGGAAGTGACAGAAGACACGGCTATAGGTACAGTCTTCGCTGTCCTGAAGGCAATCGATCCCGACAGCACGGATCCCGAGGCGCTGAATTTTGCCATTTCCGAGCCTATCACAGCGATAGACAGGAACGGCCAACGTGTCAACGCCAGCACCACTGCCTTCAAGGATTTCTTCGCCGTCGACCGGAAGACCGGACAGGTGTCGGTGGTCAAGAGCTTGGATCGAGATATTGCCGCGACTGTCAGCCTCACACTCGTCGTCACCGATACTTCCGCACCCACTCTCCAACAGGGAAAAGGTAGGTTTTCGACCGAGCCGATATAGACTGTATATTATTCATTAAATGCATGCGGTTTCTATCTCCGAGCTCGTTTTCTCTCGGTTCTATAAGCGGATTTCACGTTCGGTCGTCAGATTTTCCTTTCCTTCCGCTCTCAATATTTTATTCCGACATTTTTAAAGTATAATACGGATGCAAGAGGATTTGGAAAATCGTTTATTCTCTGTAATATTCTTAAATTGAGCCTTTTCAACGTATAGTTGAGCAATTTGCATCGGAATGTTTTCAAAATAATAAGCAGTCGTTAAAAATTTGTGATGTTTTACAAAAATAACGTTTTTTTTTATTTTGACGTTTTATTGCAGGTAACTTGATCGTGACAATCATCGACGTGAATCATTTTGCTCCGGAATTCGCTCGACCATGGACACGCGAAGATCCAAAGTACTCGATAGAAATGCAAGAAGAGCAACCAACTGGAGCAATCGTCGGGGCATTCACAGCGACGGATGCAGATAATAACATTGCTGGCTATGCAATTGAACCGCCCAGTCCTTACTTTCACATAAACAACGTCACTGGTGAGTTATTTTTATGCTTTCTTCAGCTATATAACATATTCATTTTTGTGAAAATGGAGAAACGTGGAAATTAATGCATTTTCCTGTATATCCTAGGCATCGTTCGTACAAGTCAAATTATCGATTACGAAGAAACTAAGCAACTAGAGTTCACCGTCGTCGCCTACGATACGGGAGTTCCGCAACTTTCGACTTCTGCGAAAGTCACGGTGACCATTATCAATGTCAATGATGAAGATCCAAAGTTCGAAAGCGAATCTTATAATGCGACCGTTAAGGAAAACTCGCCGCCCGGCACTCGTGTTACGGTTGTAAAGGCCATTGATGTCGACGAAGGTCCTTTCGGCGAAGTAACGTACAGTTTAATTGGAGAGCATGCATCTGATTTTAATATTGGTGAGTGAGTTTTGAATATTACATTCAATTTTATTTCTTTTACATTAATTAGTTCGCTGTGGTTTATATGAATTTTTATTATTATGTTTGTTTCTCTGTTTATTAGGCCATGAAACTGGGGAAATTACGGTAGGAGGTGCGACAGTTCTGGATCGTGAAATTATACCGGAAATAACGATATCCGTTATGGCAAGTGACAATGCTCCAATGAATTCTAGACGATCGACATCAGTTCCTGTTGTTATAAAACTCGTAGATGTTAATGATAATCGACCCATTTTCACGCAACATAGTTATCGCGCATCGGTGGCTGAGAACTTGTCCGTCAATCCCCCAGCTCCAATTTTACAGGTAAACGACATATTTTTTTTCTAATAAAATGAAAGAACCAATGATGACTTTTGCAACGTAGAGTGGTTTTTGCACGTTGCTTACAAGGAATATACAAATAAGTTTAGCCATAGAAAATTTACACCTATTTACAATAAATAATGTATTATACGTTTGCATTAGGTTCGAGCCGTCGATAACGATGAAGGCGTTAATGGAGAAGTGTGGTACAAAATAATCAAAGGTAATGAAAATGGCTCGTTCGCTCTTAACCCAGAAACCGGAATTCTGTACCCGGCTGTGTCGCTTTTGGGGAGAGCGCAATCTTACAAGATCAAAGTCGAAGCCAGAGACATGGCTGGAAAGGGACCTCATTTTGATACGTGCAACATCTACGTGCGCGTCATTCCTGTAAATCAGCATAAACCAGAATTCATCATGCCCGAGTTGCCAAACGCTACAGTTGAAGTTCCTGAAGTAAGATTATTATTTTGTGTGTCTTAATTATATCAGTAAAGTATGAAAATACCACTTTTACTTAGTAGGATAGGGAAGAATATTAAAGATACCAAATTTTTCCTTGAGTTTGGAATAATAAAGTGTGCATATAGAATTGATAACTAAAATGATATAAGGCAATAAACCAACGATTTATTTAGATATTTACCGTGTGGTATTCTTACCTACTTGAAAATTTATAGGGAAAAATGGATTTACGACAATAAAATATTTAAAATGTTTTTTTTTCTTTTTCAGAACGGTGGGGAGCCAAATTACTTAGTGATGACTGTAAAAGCTATCGATAGAGATTCCGGAGACAACGGTAAAGTTAGCTATCATATGAAAGTGGGTAATCGAAATGTTCAAGAAACCGAGGAGTTTTCAATGAATCAAGAGACTGGAGAGCTTCGAGCTAAAATAATTCTTGATCGTGAAACTAAAAATAAATTTGAGGTAAAGGTTTTGCCAGCTTATATTTGCTATGTGTAATGAAACTTGAATGTTGATTAAATTACTTTATTCAGCTTGTTCTCGTGGCCGCCGATCATGGAAGTCCTACGGCTTACGAAACTCTACGTCTTTTGACCGTCCTCCTCATCGATACAAACGACAACGTACCCGAATTCTATGAGGAATATAATTTTAACGTCCCAGAAAACCGTCCTAAAGACTATTACGTAGGAAAAGTTACTGCCGAGGACAAGGATGAAGGAAGGCATGCCAAAGTTTATTATTACATAAAAGCTGGTAAGAAATCTCTTCTATTATAATTTATTATATTAATTTGTATGACTTAGTTTTAATGTGGAGTAGAGGTGTGTAATCGTTTTATTCGAAATCGTAATTGATAAATGTACGTTTTTCGGCTCCTTGTTTATGAATATATCCTTGTACATGACAAAAATTGACATAGCAACATTGATGACTAGTATTTATTCATAAAATAAATTTTGCAATCTTTTAGGAAACGCAGACCGAGCCTTTTACATCGACAAGTCAGATGGTAGCATCTACACGAATCGTTCGTTCGATCGCGAAAAGCGTGACAGCTATCTCCTGACGATCCTCGCAGCCAATGATCCCGATATTTACGTCGATCCGAAGGACACCGATCACTCGCGCAAGAATCCGGAGCACGGTTACGTCAACGTCACGATAAAGATCTTGGACGAGAATGACAATCCGCCAGCTTTCGAGAGGAGCGCCTACTTCGCCGGCGTAAATTCAATGGCTAACATAAATGAGCTCGTGACTAAAGTCACCGCATCTGATGCGGATCTTGGCGATAACGGCACCCTCCAGTATTACGTGGCAAGTGCAAACCTTTATAAATATGGTTCCGACAAACCGAGTGGTTCGATAGTCCCGAGTCCCTTCAATGTCACTCAGGACGGAAAACTTGTGACGAGTGGTTATATGGCGGAATATAATCAGGATCGTTTTATCGTCGAGATCGTTGCCAAGGAGATCGCTTCGCCTGAACGATTTGCTGTGACCAAAGTTCACGTAAGTTGAGTCTTGTTGTTATTTTATTCGATTTGAAATAATATATAATTCAGAAACGTTCTTTTTTTTCAAGGTGTGGGTGTTTGAACCGTGCCAACTCATTAGAGTAATTCTGTCGAGGCCGCCGGAAGAGGTGAATCGAGAAAAGGACGAAATTATTTTAGAATTGTCGAACGCTACTCAAAGTCGTGTAGTAGTGGACGATATTCGATATCACGTCGACGCATCTGGTCATATTCGTCGAGAGTGGTTAGTTTTGTATTCTCACAACTTATGAACTCTAATTGTATATATTCCTCAATTGATACTATTTTTATATTTTGATTTTAGGTGCGATATGTACTTGCATGTGGTCGATCCGAAAACGCAAACAATTTCACCAATCCCTCAGGTGCTCAAACTTATAGATTCAAAATATGACTTTCTGAAGGACTATTACACGGGCTTTGCTATTGAGAATGTCGTACCTGCATACGTGGGTGTCCAAGAGGAATCCTTCGACATTGCTCTCGCTGCTCTTATTGCCCTTCTCGTAGTTCTTCTCGTAGGTGCTGTTACCGTAACAGTCGTCTGTTGCTGTCTGAAACACTGGGTCATAAGTGTGCCAAATGACATTCGCAAGAAAGATGGACTTATCAAAAAGCAAATAATAGACGAATTAAACACTACAGAAAATCCATTATGGATCGAACAGTGAGTAACAGAGACGACTCAAGCAATTCGCAATCTTAAACTTTTATTCAGATGTGTATCTTGTTTCAATTGCAAGATTAATGAAGAAGCACGAGTTAATTTTTATCTCTTTTTGCCAATTTAGGAAACTCAAACTGTACGAGGAGCAAGAATTGACGATGCAAGTCTTTAGCGAGCCGGAAGCCGGTTTAAGCACGGAAAGACGGGGAAGTAATATGAGCCTTGCAATCGGCGATACGTCGCAAGACAACACTTACGCCACGATACAGCATCCATTGCCATCTAACAGGCACCGTTCATCAACGCCGGATTACACGACCCTTCCAGGAAATCGCAATGTAAGCATGAGAGTATACTTATTTCATTAATGAATTTCATTGATTGTTTTTAAAAATAATTTTTATTAATGCGAGGTGTTAAACATGAATTTCAGATGTACGAGTCTGCGATGGGCTTTCAAGGATCGACATTCCAGCCGGTAACGCTGTCCCAGTTGACCTTAGATCACGACGGACAACCTCAATTCGTTTCAGGACTCGTCTAGATGACTTCATTCTCATCATCAAGCGAAGATAATAGGCCAAATTTAGCGGATAGACGAAACTGAAAGAATCGCGAAAATCAACGAATGATAGAGAAAAGGTAAATGAAAAGTAGTTCACGGGAATAGACAAGGAGTTGAGAAATAATGTTCGTAAGGATGCTAATAGGTTAGAGGGATAGTTAGCCTCTGCGTTGCAACACGAATTCGCCATATAAAATAAGTCGCCCACCAAAACTCTTCGTCCTCTAATATTTCTCCTGTCGCTCCTGTAACTTCTCAAGACTTTGACAATAACCAGTTAAAATATTATGGTCGGTCTTCCGAGTTGTCTTTCTAAATTTCTTCGCGATTCGTTGCTATCTATATATTATATTGTAGTATTTACTCTTCTTTGGAAGGCTCTCAAAGACGGCGAGCGTTGGTGATCGACGATCTCTTCGTTTGAGACATTCACGCCGGGAAAGCTGGATTCTCGGGTGTCGCGATCACCTATCGACGATTAAATATTTTCGCGTACGTACCACGACAACATCTGAGGAAAACAAAGAGAAGATGAATATACGCGCAAGCTCTTAAAAAGTCATTTTGTTTTTAAGATTTATAGTTAATTTTTGCTTGAAAAAAGGTGCAAATTAATGTTCGATTAAAATAACTTCTCGCGAGAAATTAGCCACCAATAAACGTTAATTTTAAATATTCTGCATTTAAAGTTGCAACTGCATCAGAGAATTGACGTGGGTGGAACTATAGCTGAGGAGAGCGCAGCTCGCGAGAGTCCGGCTCCATTGATGACTTTCACTTTGTTGTTATAAGGAAACCTGTACGGTTTAAAATGGACTCTAATCGAGTGATTCATGATTATTCCATGTATTCCGTATGTGTGATCACGTGTTTTCATGTGTGAGGTGCCACAGCGTCGAGCTCAAGGAATTCATTGGTTGGAAAGTTGAAGCATATAGGAGAAAGATCCGTATTTAAGAGAAACCCTTTTTTTGCCTTTAATGCATTTATCCAACATTTAGAAGACAGATTATTGTCGGAGCTCTGTAATGTACTAACAATTGTTATCTCATGTTTTTAAATTGAAATTAAAAATATTTTCAATGTGGTTGTTGATAAAAGTTATAATTAGTATAAAACTTTGTTAAATGACACCGATTATTCGTCTTCCATTGCGCAATCAACATAATGTACTCGATAATAATTTGAAATAATTATTATTTCGTAATATGCATGAACAGTGAAAGTTTTCTCACTTATTGTTAATCATTTACATAGTTTTTATGTAGCCTGTTGAGTTGAACTTTAAAAATTTTAAACTTTTTTCGTAAATTGTTGAAATTACGTAGAAGATGATTAAGTTTTGAGAAGAATATATACGATTGTTGTTTGAAAACTTTTATTTATACTTTATAGAGCTCCGAATGGAAAGTTCCATTGTTAGCTATTCTGTTAAAAAATGTTTATTCTCAATGTGAAAGCTGATTTTTTTTGAATTAGTAATGCCAGTTTTCCAAAGAATGAAAGCCATCTCAACGAAAAAAATCAAACTGAGTTGCGAGCCTAGTAGTATAAAGATGAAATTTAATATGATATGTAATGAAACAAAAATAATATTGTAAACGGACGCGAAACGTAATTGCCAATTGCGATCGACATGTAGCTTGGCCAATTTTTGTATATAATTTTTATTAATAAGCGTATTTAAATGTGTAGATTCCGTCCAGCCCAATTCGCCGTTCTCAAAGCTCAAGTTTTATATCATTTCTCAGTAAAGATCCATTTGCAGTATTTAAAGCGGCAATAAATCAATTTTAGCGTCACTCATAAGTCGAAATGTAAGAGGGAAATCTATCACGTTTGCACTTCAACTTTTCAACGCAATTTGTTGTAAATTGAATAATGAAAGAAAAAAATTAAAAAAAAAATTCGACTTACTGCCAAAACCTTGGCGCGATCGAAAAAAGCGATAGTTAGTTGTTACGTTATTTATACATTGATATATTTAAAGATTTAATCGTTTATTGGTTAAAATTTTAACGTTTACACTGTGATCGACTCGCGTCGAGGTGCAAGTTCTTGATATATAACCAATTGATTTTAGTCTCTGGAAAAGCCCTCGAGTTTTCGAGACTAAGCCCTCAAGTCGTTGGTTGTGGATTAAAAACGTTGATTAATGAAATATAGGGAGAAAGATTATTACAAATTTTTTTGATCGTTTAGACGCATCTTAGTATAAAAGAATGCATTTTACCCGAAGTTGTATTTTGTAAAGCGTTTGTGAATTACGACTGGATTGTAGCTCAGCGTTGTAAAGTATTTGTACTTATATTTTTAAAGTAATCTTTTAGATTATAAGACTTATTTAAGCGATAAACGAAAATTGTTTTTTATTTTCGTTTTCGCAGACGAGCTCAACCATATTATAGCGAATCGAAATGTACAGTTCGAAGCATGTAACGTGTTTTTTGAAATTCTGTTTTATACCTTTTATGTACATGAACATGAATGAGATTATTATTATTATTTTATTGTTTTTGTTTACATTTTGTTTTATCCCACTTACACCTCTATCCCAAACTCGAAGACTTGAGTGCTCTCAGTCCTTTGAACTAAGGCAATGGGCGGACATAGTCATATCATAGCTAAGACAAGACTTTCTTCGCAATGGATGTAATTAGAATACAAACAATTTTTTACGAAACGTGTGTATTTTTGCCGAGAAAAAAAATCATTGACATGAACTTACCCAAATGAATAAGCCCCAGTTTTCGCAGGTTAGATCATTTGTTAAGTGTATATTGTTCTATATACATTAGTTAATAATTGCAACTTGCAATTCACAAATTAGTATTGTATTTTTTCTCACGGCATCTGATGCTTTTAACTCAAAATTAATAATTGACAACGAATCAATGACTAATATGTTATAAATTTTTGGTAGGTAGATGTGTGATAAGTAAATACAAACCGTAATTTTATTTGTGCGACTTAAATTTTAATTTTAGAACAGTGATATTAGTTTAATTGGAAACAACTTTTTAGTTGCACATATACAAACTCCTTCAAAATTTTTTATTTAAAACCAACAGCTCAATCGCGTATAGAATCTATTTTACTGAGTAATATACAAATGACGCAGTCGACATTAGTTCGTAGGAATCAAATAAAAGCATATAAGCATGTAGTATATGCCAATGTCGAGAGAGTATAATTGACTGCTTGATTGAAAATGATAAAGATTTCTAAGCGATTAAGAACTTTTGCTCTAAGACTATGCATTTATAGCAAACGATTTCTAGAAACATGAATATTTGTACGATTATTTTTTACACAATAACGATTAAGCACGGAAAAATTTTACAATAAATGTATGTGCGCTTCACTTTCTCATTAAAAAAGTCTGACTGCGATACATTTACGTAGACATAGTAGAATAAACGTATAACTATAGGTACATTGTCTTGAATTAATAAACGCTAGAAATAACATGAAATTTGAGTTGCTAAAAAAATTACTAACGATTTTGCTAACCGATAATTTTTCGAAGTAATCTATACAAGTATATAATAATATACCAAAAATAAACTGTGAAAAAACTGTGAAATTCAAGTAACTCTTAGAGAATATAACGACTGCAGGAATTTCTTAACGATGTATGTATTATATATACATAAATAAGCAAAACAAAAAGGATGTTATAGACGACGTCTTTTAATAGTGCCAATGTTCGTGTTCAATAATAGTGCTTATACATTTATACACAACTGTACTAATATATCGATCTCGTGTATTATCTATGAAGATCAAGAAATCATGACGAGAAACGTCGCAGTAAGTATAAATGCAGTTAACATGATCGTCGGATAAACATTGCATTACAAGCTCTGATGATTTAACGAAGCTTCAAATGCAAGAGGACCTTAGTCGATAAGCACATAGGTGACTGTACTTGTTTCAATATAAAGTCGCATACGAAACAGGAACAATTTTCTAACGAAATCGTCTACACTGCGCGTTATTGGGCTTAGGAAGTTCAATATTCGAAATCCATCGTATATAACACGATATACTATTGCGAAGAAGGTCTTAATAAATAAAACAAAAAAATGAAAAAATTGTGCAATGTAACTCGTATACTTTTGGGAGGGAAGAGCAGCAAAAGATTCAAAATAAAAAAAACGACATTTAATTCGACGAAATCGATATAAGTAATCGAATTAAACGATGTTTCATGTATTAAGTATTTATAATATGACGAAATATAATTGTCCCTGCGATCATAAAACGCATACCAATATCAGTAGATATTCATAGTTAAAGTAGAGAACAATATTATTATTATTAAACAAAAATAGAAAATTCTCGGTTCGACGTATTATTGAATTATTTTGAATTTCTCAAATTTGTCATTGTCTACAAGTCGATTGATATACGTATATATTTATACAATCGATTCGATGCTCCAGATGTAAGATTGTAACATATTTAATAATGTAAGCATTTAATACACACAAAGACACACCGTAATCTTTTGTGCTTACAAAATTATATCGAATAATTTGTTTGAAAAGTACATGATGATTTAGACTTGATGTAAAACGTCAATATTCTAGATATCGGCAAAAATGCAGTAACGAATAGCATATAATACATCACACATAGTATATATATATATATTATCAATTATATAAATGGACATTCTTCTAAGAAGAAATATGACATTTTTTGCCGAAAAATCGTATAAAAATATACCATTGTTTTAAAAATAGTTCCCTATATATTTCGCAGTTGGAAAATGCCGTTCGTTTGTTTTGATTGTACCAATTTTTTAATAAATGTTTTTTAATACATTGTACTTTGTTGATTAAATATGTACCCTCCTCCCTACCTCGACAAATACCAATCGACTGAAAAAAAGGATGTACGCACATATACACACAGAGCCATAATAATGGAACGAGTAGAAGAAAAAAATCGCAATAACGATGGGCTAAAAAAGCACAGGCGTGTCGCGGCGCAAGCTGCAATAATATAAAAACCGGAAATCCTGTGTAAAGTGTCGTAAAAATTGCGAGAAAAGTTAAATCTTCGGCGTCTGCACCGGCGCTTCTAATTGCCGGTGTATATAGAAGCGCGCATCTCTCGGCGATTCTCCCGATTAGATCGATCCGGCATCGTCAAAACGGAAATAAGACCCCTACTGTAGCTGCAACCGCGAGTAGCTAAAAGACTTTCACTCTCTCGCGCGACGGGAAACAAAGGTAAGATCACAGGAATTAGGACTGTTCCGCCAGAGACGATGTAAGCGCGGATAATTAATACTTTGTCGGAGCTAGTCGTTGTGTTGCGCGCGCGCGCGCGCGTGCTAGCTCCTACTTTGAATGACTTACTTTTCGGACAGCAGCACCCGATGCGGCGAAAGAGACTTCGTGCATAGACTTATTGTTCGCGCGACTGGCGTAACTCTTGTGCCTTTTGTAGCGCAACTACACGATATTTTGCTAACCGATTAAGTAATTGGAGCGCCGGATGCAGTTGTGTGTATGTTTTATATATGTATAGCGACTGCCAAACTGACTGGAGCGCGCGAGTAGCGCGCTTACGAAAATTAGCCTTATGAAATATTGCAGTGGAGCAACGCGCACGCGACGACGCGCGATATAGACAAAGCGGTTTTAAGAGCAAGGACTCGCCGGCTTAGAAAAGCGCAGAAACGTGGAAACTCGCCTCTTCCTTTATACCTACTTCCCTCCGCTTGTTTTTTTTTCTCTCTGCGATGCGCTGATGCTTATACTTCGTTTAGAGATTATAGCTTTGTTGTGGTTTTCTCAGGCTTTTATTTTTGTCAGGTTTAATTTGACTAGTAGTATCGAAATTAATATTCGTAATTCAGGCGAGGACTTATCTGCGAAAGAATTGTAAAAATTAAGTAATGAACTGTCACTTAATTATCAATTGAACTATATTTTAATATTTATATCTTTAGATTATACCTTGACTCATATGTAATGTATTTGCCTAATGATTCTTTCCACTATTCTTGAGTAGGTAAAAGTTATTTTAAGGGTTTGGAGTGACTGATCCATAAATTACAGAAATATAATATATCTGGTAGCCAGTTTATTACTAAAAAGATGATCCTAGCCATGTTGAGATTTGCTTTACACAAGTTGTTTTTGTACGCATACTGCTTTTTAGTCATACATATTGTGCTTTCGTGAACAAAAAGAATTAGAAATAAAGATTGATCTGGTTTGTTAATCTGTAAGTGCTCTATTGATATACATGTTTTAAAATTAACATTTTAATCAAATTTTCTTTGACTTGCCTATTTATTTATTTATCAAAAGTAAAAATACATGATTATCAAAATACAAAAACTATCATTGGATATTTAACAATCATATTTTTTCGTATATACATACGAAAACTATAATAAGTAAGTATCAAATTTAACAAACCTTATTTTTATGACCATTTGATTTTATAAATAAAAAACAAAATTACTCAACGTTTATCACATAAAAATAACTCATTTTGAATAATGAGAAAAGTTAGATTTTGGAGTGATACCTTGATAATTTGAAAAATTAGAACTACCAGGAGAAGCAGAATAATAGCCTGCAGATCTGGGAACCTTGGTTATAGTTGGTACCCTAAATCCTTCACTAGTTTTGTAGCTTGAGTTTTGATTTACGCGATCAGGAGGAGTTCGATACTGAGTTCTGTTTTAAATTTAATTATGGAATAGTTAAAAAGAAACGTTACTTGTACGATTATTTAAATGTAAACTTATATGAAAAATACTTACGGAGTATCAATGCCACTTTTGGAAAGTAGCTTCTTGTTTTCTTTTTGCATCATAATGGCAACCATCTTCAATTTATTATATTTTTGATGAAGAGTTTTCATGTTTTCAGCATTAGCCAAGTATTCTTGCTTCAAAGTCTGATATTTATTTTCCTGTAACACAGACACACAAAATAAACCAATTTGTCGAATCACAAATACATTACTGCAAAGTTAAAATAATGAGAAATAATCATACAACTTCATAAGCCCTTTCTAAATAAAGTTTCATTTGAGACTTTTGGAAAATATCCGCTTGCTCAGCTTTGTCACGTAAAACATCAACATCACTGAAATAATGAGCTATTTGAGGGTTTAGAGGCTCTCTCACAGGCAAAGATATGACATTTGTGTCTCCACATTGAAAGCATCTTTTTTCGGCTGAAAATCAAAACAAAGATATACGTATAACTAATCGCCATCAATTTAGAAATGTTAAAACGCGATATATACCTTGCACGATGCATCGGCCACAATAGACGTGTCCACACTGGGTTATATGAAAGTTTGATTCCTTTTGGTCTATTTTGGACCAACACGAGTTGCAGCGTACCCATTCTTTGTAATTTTTAACAATTTTATCTGATGTCGGCTCCATCACAATCATTTACCTATTACACGCAACGAATACAAAAACAACCTGTTACCAAACAAAATACTACGGATATCACCTTTGCGTTATGAAAAGCCGTTTGATTGTTTGATATAACGTACACCTGCGATGAATCTTCGGATTAAAAAAACTCTTCTAAAAAATTAATAAAAGCTTCGAGTTATTTTTCTGCACAAATAAAGACGATTCGCTGGAGCTATCTCTTTATCCTTTGCTTCACTCTTCACCTTTGTCCTTCACTCTGACCTCTGCAGTTCTGCACTCTCTGCAGACTTTCAGTTTTCAGTGTTACCAATCTTTTTGTTTGACAAACATTTTTTTTTTTATATTTTCAGCGTCTGCTATATAATTTAAAAAGAATCGTTACTTTGTAGAATATTCGAAATTCCTTGATCTTTTATAGAAATTTTCAAAAATAAACCTTAGGTATATAACTAATTGAAATTTCAGACTGAGAGATATTACGACAAAAGAAAAAAAAAAGATATTTGAAACTTAAAAGTGTCAGGAAACTTTTGCGCAAAAATATCGGCTTATTCAGGGTAGAACAATGGAGCAAGCGAATCTCTTTATATTCGTTAGAAAACTGATTAAATTCATTCTGAGTATTTCACGCACTTTTATCATGTGAGCAATTAACTATTGTACGCAAAAGTGCAAAATAAATTAGGAATACAATTTTTAAAGGATTTTTAACAGGAAATTGAAAAAAGGTATACTACGTTTTCAAAACATTCCAAAATGTTTATTATTTTTTATTTTACTGCATGTTTCTCGCATAAAACATTCTATACTTGTGTCAAGCGCAAAAATGTTAATAACAATTTTAATTTCATTCTTATTATCTAGAATGAAGGTTCTGTGAAAATATTAATTATCGGAGTGATTGGAAAATTTATTGTTTACGTTACAAACTAGTTGTAAAAATCCTTAAAAATATGGCATATCTGATAAATTTATTATTAGCAAAGCGTTAAAATCGATGGAAGTATCCAAATGGCATAATATTATGCTGCATTTCTAATATTAAAAACTGAGTTGATTCAAATAGGAACCACGACTAAAGTTAATTAGTAAATATCAAATCAGTAATCAAACAACCCAATTTTGTAATCTTTAATCAGATGGTTACTTTTATTCAAAATTTGCGTTTCTTTATTTTTATGAATAATTTAAACTATTGTTTAGATACTTTAGTTGACGCAATTATTGGATGCAATATCTTTTTCCTACGTTATATTGTTTTAGTTTTTTTTTAAATATTAATTCGTATTATACTTTTATTCTTGATATTGCTATAAGATTGTATAATTGACTATGGAGTTTAATTCTGTAAATTAGTATTTTTTTCATATCTTCAATACGCGTTAAATATTTGTAAAATTGATTAGTAAATCTTCATGATAAAGTTAAAATATTAATTCACGCATCACTCTAACACAAATAAGCAAACTTGAATTAAATCTCAGGTGGCGTCAGGGTAAAAGTTCGTCGTGTAACATAAAATCTGTTATATTTACAAAATTTTCTAAGACTCCCGAAACATCGGCAAGAAAATCAATTTTCCACAACATTGACTCACACTGAGCATTAGTCTACACTCTGCAGCTTTCTTCAATATATACTACTTTTAAAAGTATACATGTTCTTTGTTAAGGCAGATCTTAAACTATTTCTTTATTCAGAAAACTAGTAGCCATAATAATATTATGCTTATAGTTGAAATATTATTGAACACAATATTCCTAGTTTCCTTAGTGTATTATAGAAACTAGTACTTTTTATAGAGAAATAGTATTAGTGTTACAGATCTGAATCGGTTATCAAAATGCGTATGTGCGCGTTCCTGCATTAAATTCGTGGCTCATACGTGGTAAAAATAACAATGTACTATACGCAGAAGAGCGTTTGTACGTTAAAAAGCATGTACTTATTTATTTGTCTACCTTTGTGACTTAGAAATCTTAAATACAGTCTATGCCCCTAATAATTATTACCTGATTTTCAGACTCATTGTCGCTTAATTCAAGTAATTTGAGAAATTAGTTTTTCAATACGTTTCTCAATTCTCAACAATAACAGTAACGACGTTAAAACACTACCAACTGTAACAATAAAACTTATTCCTTCAAAAATAAGTTTTGGAGCAAAAATCTGCCAGACCATAAGATGCCTACAATGCACCATAGCAGCAAGCATGCATACAAACACCTGTAAATAAAAATTATAACTCTCATTAAAAACAAACCTACATGTATGTGTTACATATTAATAAGATATGTATTAATCTTACTCTAACTGCATGATATAAAATGTATTTTCCAGCTACAGAGAAGACTTCAGAATGAAATGCAGTGTCATTTTGAAACAAAATAAGTTCACCTCGTTTCACATCATCCCATTGAGTTTTTGCAGATTTTGTCAAATTAGGGAAAACCAAGCGCAATGTAAAGGGTGCAAATATGAGAAGGGGAAGCGCCATTCCTAGGATTATGTGTGAGCCAAAAGTATTCATTCCTGTAGAACAAAAATGTGTTATTCTAATTATCTCAGAAATTCTACAGAAATAGAGGAAAAAAATATTAATTACCAATGAGTATTGCTCGGATTGAGTTAAGTTGTAATGAACCATCAATTCCTATAAATCCAGCATCCCAATGAATGGTTGAAAAGCTTGGTTGATGACCAGTAGCATAGAAGAAATACTCGGCAATGAGAAACCAACACAAGATTGGTGGATTCGGAACATGCAGAAGTTCCTCTGCAAAAGAAATAATAAAATTAAAGATTTTATTAGGTTTTTTAACTCATTCAACCACTTTTGTAATTTTTCATGGTAAACTTTAACAAAAAGTTTACCTTTATGAATAGTTCACAAATTTGAAAAGTGGATATTATACAACTTATCATAGTTTGTACTCACCAAAAGTTGTAGCACTACGAATCCTATCCAGAGCACTAACGTACAACAATCCTATGCAGACGAGATTCATCAAAATGACACTTGGAGCTATTACAAATCCAAGTAACAATATGTATAATAGGCATAAAAACATGCTGAGCAAAATAAAACATGCGCTATAAACTGTTCCAAGTCCAAAAACTATTGGCATTTCATTTTCATCTTCACTCTTTTTTTTATACAAAACATTTTTTATTTTTTCATAAATCCTTGGTACGGAAGTTTCCTCTTGATAAATGCTTATACTGTCTTTTTCTTTTGGAAGTAAATAAACTGTTAATGGACGATAAAATATTAAGAATACAGCATTTGCAAACAGTATATAAACAATCCATGGCAAAGCATGTACACGTTGTGCAAGAGTAGGATTCAGTTTAGAATTTCGTTGCAATTTCAGGATCCAAAAGCATGAAGTAGCAACAACTATGATCCCTGGAGTAAATCTGGCTAAGATTTCACTTGGAGAATATCCAGATAAATTTCCACAATCACGAAGCCAAATTTTTATTACTGTGATGTATAGTGCAAGTGATGCAATAGCAATAAATACAAAAATCATTTCCATGTCTTTTGAAACCATTGACCCTGCTTTTCCAATCACAAAACTAACATAATCTTGTTCATGTTCATTTTTCTGTTTCTGCTCTTCTCTGTACCTCCAAAAGTAGTTTGAACTTCTAATTAGTAAGCAAATAACAAAGACTAGCAATGGTGACATAGAAACGTAAAGTATCCTCTTGTTTGACTTTCCCAAACCTTTCCCTTTTTTATCTAAAGTCTCAGTAGTACTCTTAGTTTTCAAAGAGTAAATGAGAAAACAAAACAGTGTTATGAGAAAGTAGGATAAAATTTTATTTTCTTCAATGATGTAACTGTTTGAAAAAACACCAAAAACTGTTGCCAATAAAATCAGTCTTGAAAAAACACTTATCAAAGTTTTCTTCTGACGAGATGCTTCATACCATGTCATTGAAATATAATCCCAATTTTGAATTAGTAAAATTGCAAAACAAATGATTGGAAGCAAACCACCAATGAAAAGAGATGTATTCTCAAAATCATCTATCACTTGTAGCCAATACAGTAGAAAAATTGACGACAAGCTTACTGAGACTGTAGCAAATACAAAAGTCAAAAAAGATGATTCTAATACTGTATGCATTCTTTTTCCTATCAATCCACTAATCACTATGAAAAATGCAAACATTGAGCAGAAAAATAAAACTAGACCTCTTGACATTAAATTAGGCTCGAATCGCACCCATACTTCGTAGCAAATTCTTCGCACTGCTGTAAAATACTTATCTGCTATATTTATAAAATCTTTTAAGTCGCTATCACTTTTAACAAATTCTATCTTCTTAAAAAGTTCATTATAAATACTCTTCAATTCTTCTAGCTTATTTTCATCAGAAAGAAAATTTTCAGATGAATAAGTATCTATGTAATGCTGGACTTGAAATATATTTCGCCATACAGAATGCGCAATAAAATTAAAATCATACGACTTTAAAGGCTTGCTTGGTAATGCTTCAATAATTATATTTCCAATATTTGAAAATGGTATTGGAATCCCTAAAATAACCGATATAGTTGGAACAATATCAATCTGGTTTACGATAAATTTTTTTTCAATATCAAAATTTGTGCTTGTATCTATTAGTGGCAAAGTTGAGTAAATGAACATGGCTGCTTCAATTTCATCAATACTGTCTCCACCGTGATCACCACTTTCAGTCATGCCATGATCTCCGACTACAAAGAGTATTGTGTCATTTTTGTCTTCATTAATTTTATCAATGAGATCTTGTATAAAAGAATTTGTTTCATTCAATTTCCTTAGCATTTCTGGGTGATGCATTCCGTGCTTGTGACCGCAATGATCTACTCCTAAGGTGTGTGCTATTAAGAGTGACCAATCTGTATTTTTAATTTCCTCAAAAATCCACTTCTTAACTTCTAGATCAACTGTGTCAAGATCTGATACGTCAAAAGAAGGAGCAGCATATTCTCTTAAGAATTTATTAGGATATAGTTTGGTCCAAGTATCATCTCCCATAAAGATGTTTCCATTTTCTATATTCTGCTGAACAAAATTATCTTCTACAATATTGTCTGCAGCAAAATTATTATGTACATCGATGAATGTAGGCAATGTTCCTGTAGTTATACTTTTTAATCTTTGCATCGTTGTTGTGGGTGGATCAGCAATAAACTTTAGCAATTTGGAATGCTTTGGATAATTTTGCAAAGTTTCGCTGACTATAGGTACTTTGTTTCTGTGAAAAGTGGACGCAGAAGCAGCATCATGAAATTTGGTAACAAATTCATACTTGAGTGCATCTACAATTAGTAATATCACACGTGCACGTGGTTTCAGACACTCTGTAACGGTGAAAAGAGGATCTTCCAAAGGTACTAAATCATTTTGAGTAAGAGAACAGTTACTCTGCTCGGTTCTTACACTTCGGCGGAGAAAAAATCCATTGGTAAAAAGGAAAAGGCCAAAAATCATGGACAAGGAGGCCCAGAATAATATGGATATGTAACTAAAGAGTCTTGCCATGGCTAAAGGTGTCTTACAACTTTCCGCTTTGTATACGATCTCTGTGAGAAGCTTTCATAACACCTGAAAATTAAAAACCTACACTGTAACTGCAAGCTTAATCGAAAGCTTATACGAGTATGAGCTTTAAGGTTAGACATACAAATACAAGACTACATTCTCAAATTTCTATCAACGATGTCATTGAGAAAAATTACCTTTGCCACTGTTGAAAAAGCTACGTTAACATTGCATTGACTTATCCGTGTTTTCCTTATTAAAGATATGAGTGCAGTGTGTCAATACATCTTTGGAATATAGTAAACTGTCAGTAGAAAATATTTAAGGTTATAAATCGTATCACCGCATTATCAGTGTGTATTTTAAAATGTTTATTCTTCTTGGAAAAAATCATTGACAAGGAAGAAGATATGAGACATCGTCGCTAATACCTCGGTGTGGACACACACTTTTCAGTTTTTACACAGTAAACAGCGCTGGTAACTGCAAAAATGGCTGCATACAGAACTGATTCCCATTGGTTACTGTCGATTTTCTGACGTCAGCGCAACCTCAAATGCATAATAATTACTTGCACTATTATTTACACATAGAAAAGTTAGTTTCTTTTATCTTTTAAAAGTTATTAACTATTGTTGTCAATAGTTTAAGCTTAGCGGATGCTATTGTTTCTCGTATTTTGCTCGGATTCACTCGATTATGCACCGTTTCAAAATTTCTAAAATTTAAAAATAAAAAATTACAATAAATAGAATTTTGTAATTAAAAATAATTAATTTTTTATTAAATTATATAATATACTCTAATTATTGCTCATTCATTAACTATGATGTCGTTGATCGTAAATAAGAAACTTTAATAATTTTTAATAATAAAAAATATTATTTGCGAGATAAATAATTCTTGTAAAACCATACATAAATGCAGAGTTACTACGAGTATATATCCACAACAATCATAAATTCAAAATGCAAATCCGACCGGATCTCTTACAGCATCATATCTCCTATATATACAGCTGCATTAGACACCTATAGCACATCGGATCAACCCCAATACAAAAATAGGGGTTGATTCGCGCAAGCGCTGAGCTGTCCTCACTGCGCGTCTGCGCGTGAATTTCCCGTCTAGGTTATGTTTATGTTTTCGGGAATCGAGAAAAGGGGGACGTCGAGAGAAAAAAATGGCGATCTTGTATTGTCACATAGCCCGAGGAGTTTGCGTTTGAGGTGAAAAAAGTGAAAGAAAATTCGTGAAAAATGTGATAGTCTCGTGCTCTTTGGCGAAGATAAGTTCGTAACATCATCGGGGACTCTCGAGTCTACCAAAGTAATCGATTATTTTGCTCGTACGAAGAAAAGCATCCTGCACTCTACGAAATTCGATAGAATCACATATATTCACCCCCCTTGAAAATTTTGTTTCTCTTCAGGCTTGTGTATATACGCGCGTGTGCGTGTGTTTTGTAGATCGATTTCGTGCCTGTGCACACGTTTGTTTTCTATATTTGAGTTGTTTTTTTTGTGTTTTAAGAGGGAGGAATGATCTCGTTATTTTTGGGTGAGGAATGAAAAGGTGTGAGAGACAGCTTGGTTTGTTGTTTTGTGATAGATGCATCGCTTGCATCAACCTGTGGTGTTCTGCATATAGTGTACTTGTTATTATATACAAACAAATTACGGGTTTGCTGTGCTATACTTTGTTTCTGTTACATTATTGTGTTTGTATTTATTTTGAGAATGTATTTAAGATTTTGTAGATCGTGTTTTCATTTTAATAGATTTTTATATTCAGCGATTTTGTTTAATTTTTCTTTGATGTCTCGTCCGAAACTTGTAGTGCATTTTCTTTTTCATTATCTATTCAGGTAAGTAGCGCACGTAACCTTTGAGGCGGTGATAGATTGACGATGTCATTTCGCTTTCTTAAATTAACGAATAAAAATGTCCTAATTATAATATTATAAAAACGAAGTATATTATAGGGATCGAATGCGGATAGTATTAGTGAGGCCGCATACAAGACGAACAAAAAAAAAAAAAAAAAAGAAACAAAATCAGATTAATAAAATTTTTTTTCGTCCAACAGATACGTTTAATTTTTAATTAGAAACACCTCGCTAATAATACTCGTTTTTATAATTTCTTAAAACAACGCTATCTCAAGCCTCTCCAATATTCTAACTCAAAAAAATTAATTTCAGAAGCACCGAACGATTATCAGAATCACACGACAACATCACTCTCTCCATGAATCGATGATACATAAAAATCCATAGCCAAATGACGGATCCAATGAGATTGAAAATAATCATCGGACTGCAGCACTGCTTGGGGCGGCAGAAAGATAACAGCTGATCGCTGCTGGTCGTTGAGTAATGAGCGAGTCCCGGCATCTTCGCTCGGTCTCCGATTTGTACGCAGCCGACGAGATAGAGGTGCTCCTCCTTGAGGAGATTCGCGACCTGGAGCCTCCACCTGCCGCCTATTCGCGGCCTGAAGACATTCAGGACTTTGAAATTGGTACGTGCCTGATGATGATGGCATAGTCTTCTTTTCAAAAACTAGCGGATCTTTTAACTGAAAAAAGGGCATAGCTCAAGTTGTCGTGTAATTTACATAGATTACGCGCATCTACTTTGTGTGTGACGACGAACAGCACTCGGCACTCTCTGTCCACGAGAGATTACTTATATATATTGTTCTCGCTCGTGTTTGGGACGTTTGCGCGCGACACTCGATGCGTGACTTCGCAAGGAAATGCTCTTCTTTCGCTTCCTTTAAGCTAAGCGAGTAAAACGCACGGTTTTTTTAAGATAAAAAGTACTATACTCGGTGACGATAAGTCTATCTATATACTATTAGCAATAGATACGTCAAATCGATGCAGCTATTACTCATTCCTTCGCGCTAATTTACTTCTGTCTTGTCTCTATTTGGCTGTCTGTGCAGGTTCTTTATAACCGACTGTTATTCTGTTTCTCAGCTGGGCGGTGTTCTCTCTTTTTCTTCCTCCTCCTCCTTTCTCTTCTCTATACCTACTGCTCGCGCGCTGTTTCTCTTATTTATTTCCCGAGCATTGTTCTCGCCTCCGAATCGCTCGACGACGACGAGGTATATATTGTCAGGCTAACTATTTAGACGCTGCCTGTGTTTCTATCTCCATCGACATTTGCCACGAGGCGCCTTTGAATTAGCCGTTATGTATTATATGAGCATCACACACACACACGCACACACACACACACGTGTCAACTTTTATTGCGATTTTTTTTTGAAAATTGAATTTACGACTTCCTTTTTTCATGAAAATTCTAAGTAGCTTCTTGATTGTAAATACGTTTGCATAATATATACACACAGTAATGTGTGTTGAGAAATCGAATCGTGATTTTGTGTATTATTATATTCGGTATACTGCTCCGGAAAGAGGTGTATTATAAAAATCGAGAGTCACCCTCGAGACGATTTACAGACAGATCGGCAGATCGTTTTTTTCGGTATGTAAATTAATAAGCCACATTGGGCTTTTATAACGCGTGCGAGCGTGACTCTCGGTTTTCTCTTATCTCTCTCCGATCATAAGTCTACAAATCTGTGTGTGTAAATAAGCATCTGACAATATACATCTACCTTTACAACGGTACACCTCACGGGGGTTAACATTTCGAATTGGTTCATAAAAGGAAACGTATGCTCTATATCCTCCGATGCTCATTTGAATGTAACACTTCTCTCAATTAAAAAACAATATCATTATATTCGGTAGATCGGTGTTCGAGTCACGCAGCATGAAAATCAATTGAGAATTCGCAGGCGGTCGACACTAAAAAGCTCCAGATTTGATGTATACCTATATAAGATCGGTAATTTTTTTTTCTTTGGGAGGGGGGCTAATATACAAAATCGCTAATATAATATAATGAAATAAAAAAAGATAAAATAAATATGCTATCGACCGAAGTTAGCAACGCTATCGATTTAAACGCAGCAGGCAGCCGAACAGGAGGGCGCATCAGCTCTCAATCTTCGGAGCTGGATTCTCCCGGGATACACTCGACGGTTCACTCCTGGAATTCGCACACGAATTATGGAAATTACGGACACGATCATCGGCACGGATCATCTGCAAACGCCATGCCTTGGCCAAGGACCAGTCATCTGATTTTCTACTGCGATATACAGGGCCACCTTAAGACAGCTACTGGCCTTGTCAGACTACTTCTTCTCGTAAGTCATAGAAATTTTTTCCAGCAATGATAATAATTTTTTGTTTTTACTTTTTCGTTGTAGATTCCGACTGTATAAGCGAGAGAAAGAGATGGAACGTTCGCCGGGGTTAAAGACGAGAGGGCAAATATGTTATTCCTGGAAAGTCTATTAAAGCGTTGGAAGAATTCTATATCGCGTGTCGATGCTGATGTATGACCTCTGATGCTTGTCCGAAGAGGCAGAAAACACCTAATTGCCTAAATGCAGGGGGGGATAAAGATCTTAATAACAAGTTGAGAGAGCACTCGCGTTCTCGTTGAAAAATCCAGTGGAAAATATAAATTTCACAATTGCAGCCGATTATTTTTCTCTCACTCTACTCTCGCAGCAGTAGCGCTCGCGCGAGCTAGCTTTTTCACAACTACTTCATTAACTTGATTTTTATGGCGCTGCAGCAGCGGCGTGTTCGTTAATTACAAATGTATATTTATGCAATTAGGTATTTCGGTTTTGCAAAATCATTTGAGCCTATGTGAATGTATAATTATTTTTCTGCAGCAGCAGCTTGCGTTGCGTAATATACTGCGCGTTCAACTTCAATTTTAATTATGCGCATCGATAAACGATTTACGAGAGAGTATAATACGTTATGTACATACATATACTAATAAAAGGATGTGCTATAAAATGTGTGTCTTTTTCAACAGCTATCATCGGCAGCATGTCTGGCGACCCTTTGTAGCTCGGGAACTGCTAAGGTCAGTCTCTTTATGCTACCGCTAGTTGGAAGGCTTCGCTTCATGATATTTGTTGCGGTCTTCTGTCTGTTAATAACTGCGCTGCTTCTGTTTTTGGACATCTCGCACGTCGTATACTTCTTTCCCTTTAATTGGGCACGACTGGTAAGAATAATATTCATCTTTTTCGCCTCTACTTTTTTATTTTTCACGACACTCTTTTTTGTTCAAAATACACGAGATATTCACTTGATGAATTTCAATCGCTACGAGATCGATGAGAGTACACAATGTTATTGTTAGAATCACGCAATTAGCAGCTGGAAATTAGTAAAATAACTTGCAGGTATTTGAAACGAATTGTCGGTGGACAATTTTTCTTGCTTTGTACAATGTAAGTGCGCACATAATATGATGTAAAACTTGTGATAATATGTATACTTTGACATTCTTTATATTAATGCTTTCTCTGTGTGCTTCTTCTCGTCGCGTTTCTATTTAATCCTCTGATATATGAGCAATGTGACACTAAACTTTGTCTTAAAATCTGTTACGTATCTGTCTCCTTCTACTTTTTAATTTACAAGCTTGTATAAAGTCTATGAATATATATCTAAACATGTGCATTACACGGCGCTTTCACTATTGTGACTGTTTCTTCAAAAAATGAGAAATTCATACTTACAGATCGTAAAAATATTACACTATTAAGTTTTTAATAACGAGATTATATTAAATGCAAACATAAAACTTGTGCTTTCTCTCGATTAAAGCTCGTAAAAAAAGGCTAACGCTTCGCCTCTTGTTTCACAGAATGCCTGGATCTTCACGAGCGTCGGAATCTCGTACACGACGAGTAGCGCCTTGTTGGCGCTTTCAGTGTTCGACTATCATGGCGGGGGTTGGGTGCCCCGGAGGACGCGGTCACAGCTGACGGCTACCGCTGCCCTCGGGCTATCCTGTGCAATTCTATCGTTTCTACTCTCTTGGTTGCATGGTCGACACGGCTCCAGTTGCCACGCACCCCCGGGCGAGGACGACCCAACTCAGCAGCTCTACAAGCCTGTAGATAGTTCCTCCTCTGGGGTAAGTTGTCAGTGTTATGAACCTAAGTGATTTAGACAGCTCACTGTTGGTTTAACGTGTGAAGAATGGGAGGAGTTTGTACAATTGATTGTATAGGATGGGTTATTATTATTTTTATTAATTAATTCGAATATTTAGTGTACAATCGATAGAATAGTTTCGGAGATAGACGAAGGAGTGAGGAAATCCCTTAAAGGGTCTTGTCTTGCATATAAAAAGGAACATTGAGAAATAGCATCGGATAGTAAATCACAAATCAGCTTTTAAAAAAACTCGTTTCTTTTGATATTCCTTCTTAAGTATACAGTACTGCATCAAAAATTTCCCAAAAGTTCTTGTATTAAACGTATTGAATCGCTCTTTGAGAAATTTAATTTAGTACAGTCTGACGAACGTGTGCTTTTCGCCCTTAATATAGGCAACCCTAAAGGACGCTGTCCGCTCGAAGCAGCCGCCGCCGTGGGTAGCCAAGAACTCGAAGAAGCACCGGACTAGCGTAGACTCAAACAATGGCAACAACAACAAGCCGCGCAAGGACCACTGGGCGTCGGCGCGAGACCACTTCCTCAACTCGAATCAGTTCGACGAGGAGCTGGAGACTCAAGGTACCAGTGCCGCAGCCGACAAGGAAAAGGATCAGCCGGAACCGGAGCGTCGCCGTCAGCGTAGGCGTCGCGACGCCGACGGTAGTAGCGGTGGCGGCAATATGACCGCCAGTCAAACCAAGACGAGCTTCAGCACCGACGAGAGTAAGAAAAAGGCACCGCCCAAGAAGCTGCCTATCCAGTCAGCCGACAAGGCTCGACCCCGCAACTCCAAGGACGGCGCCAAGAAGACGACCACGAGGACTTCCGTGACCAGGAGCGAGATCCAGGAGTTATGGATGCAGGGCTACGAGCACGTGCAGCGCACCGACAAGACCACCGCGAACATCGAGCAGTGGCAGTCAGCCGCGATGAAGAGTCTCGAAGAGAAGAAAGCCAAGGACGAGCGTTGGGCCGAGTCCTGGCGACAGAACAAGGACCAGAAGGAACCCGCGCAACCCGACGACGCCAAACCCTGCTCCAGCAAGACCCTCGAACCCCTCAACTTTGCCTGAAGCATTAACCAACACTCTCCTCCTCCTCTTGTTCTTCTTATCAAAATGCTGCACTCTAATGCGCTTCTCTTGGCCATCGTCACACACACAAACACTTTACGGACTGTGCGCGAACTACTGCGTATACGCGCGTCGCTATACATATTTACATAGAACGTCGGGAGATATATAGAAAGGAAAAAAAAGTAAATTAATATAAAGTCTCGAAAGCCGCGGGCTGCAAATATTAAGGGGAGTCACTTTGCCGTTCCCGAGCCAACGATGCGCCCATCGCCTTTTGAAAAGGCCGCTGTCCTTGTCCCGTGAAAAGGCGAGGCGTTTTTCAGGAGTTCAACTTCTGTGTACGTACCGCGGAATTCGAAAGTCAACTTATTATTATATTGTGTATTATCGATATAAGATCCTTTTTTGCGTAAAGCTTCTTTTGATGCGCGAGTTCAGGACCAAAGTATTTATCGCTGCCGTGCATTTGCAATCAATTTTTTACCGCGGTGTTCAGAACTTTTTTTAGAGACAACGAATTTTTCTATTCCGTTGATTGCTCAACTTGTGTGAGTCAACTTTACACAAAGGCTGATGAAATTTAATTCCATTTAAATGAAAGTATCGATACAGTTTTATACGATTTCCCCCTTAGCGATGTATAGGGGCAATTTCAATTTCCATTTAGTTTACGGTATAACGCATTTGATCCTCTGTAGTTTTCTTCCTCGTTCGATTCGTAGCCGAGAAAGAACTATTTTTGTACGTTCGATCACTTATCATTTCACTTTGCTTTGAATTACACTTGTAGCGTACGAAACCAGTAGTGAAAATCGAGGGTAAGGTCATCAATTTCATTGAGCAATCAAAACTAGCTTTACGTACAAAAATCTTATTCCAATCAAGATATAAGATGATAACTTGCGTTTCATTATGAAGAGAAAATGTGAGCCCTGATGAGACTGCCTAGCGTCACACGGGCTGTTGATGCATGGATTGAATTTTTCTTTGACGTCGTTGGTCTCGTTTGCGCACATCGTGCTGAATTTTTCCGTCTGATTTCAATATAACAACAAAAGAAGCACTGAAAGAGTGAAAATAAAAAATTTGTATCTGAAACCCAATGATAATTTAGTCATTTGTTCTAGTCGCTATTTATGTATTGTATCGTTAGCTTTACTTTGCTGTCAGAGTTTTGTATCCAACACATTATAAACAATTGTCTTGTATATGTTTTCGTCATGTGTGCTATACCGATATGGTTAATTTAAACGGTGTGTTCTATAAAGTATTACTCTTATAATTGTAATTTCAGAAATGCACATTATATAGAATTTCTTTGCATTTTTATACAAGCATCTGTGTAATTCGTTCGATATAAGACGAGAGTGTATGATTGTCGAGATATCAACAAAATATTAGAAAAGAGGAAAATAACCTTGTGTTCGTATATGCGATACTATATCGTGATACTGCCACGTGAACTTAAGAAATGGACGATACAGTGGAGTCTATATAAGTTCTGTAAAGTAAATAAATTCGGCATAATCATAATGTACAGATCGATCGTTTTTACTTCAACGCTTTTCCCTCACACCACATATATGTATTAGTTAATAGGGTTGATATTCAATAATTGATGCAACGTTTGTATTTAAATTAGAAGGCTCTTGATATTTATTAATTTCCTGCTATTAGTTGCGAGGCGCGTTAAATCATGGCTTTTGAAAGGCGACTCCAATATATAATATCCCACGTGCGTGAAAGGCTTGTAACAAAACCGAGAAAGCCGATTCTTTGTAAAAGCTGCGAGAATTCATTAGATTTTATAATATAAAAGGTGATTCAAAGATACCTCGAGTGGGCGAGAAGATGCTCTCTGCGCTCGCGCGCGATCATAATATCACGCGTAGAAAGTGATCGGCGAAGTATAACCCAGAATCGGATCGAACAAATGATCATCATTTCAGAGGTTCAACATGCTTTCTCAGCATTACAACGTATAATTAATTATGTGTACAGCGCCGCTAATATAACGCGATTATTCATGAAAAACAAAATATCGTATACGATATAAATTGTTGTCAAGTATGAAAAAAGCTTGCGATACTATTTAATATTCAAACCGATTTTCTACGACACACTTGTTTACCGATTACTCGTATCGACAATAGCGCAGCTGCACCCGCGCGTAACCGCAAGTTTATAATAAAGCAGAAGATAAATGCGTCTCCTTATATTTCAGAACACTCGCTTGATCTGATGTGCAGAATAATTTTTACAAGTCTCTCTCTCTCTCAGAAACTAGAGAAAATCAAGACTCATGCACACAGAAGAAAAATGATCGGATCAATCCGATAGTCGAGTACCTATATAGCGTCAGAGATGCAGCGCGCGCAGCATCACGAAGGCTTCAACCTGCGGTGCGAGTTTTCCGTGTCAGACTCGACTCGTCGTCGTCCTCCTCGTCGTCTTGTATATAGAGGCGTACCTATATACACACACATACACACACACACACATACACTGATGTATATACGTGCGCTCGCTGCGCGCTGCGGAGAACCGAAAGGCCACCGAGAGGTCACCGGTCGCGCAAAAGTGCCATGCGCGCAGCGCAGCCTCCTCTCTCACAAGCTCGTTCTTGCTGTTGCTGCACAGATATGTTCCCTCACCTCTCTCGCGCCTCACCTATACTCATGTACTCCTCGAGAGCGTGCACTGCGCGTGTGTATATATATATACAGCCATAACTCGCTCGAATATCTATAAAATACAGCGATAGAGGTAGTATAGGCTGCGCGCGAGCGCGGAGACGCTAATTCGGTCACTTGGGAGAGGCGCTTTTCTTCTCTGTGTGTTCATGTATGTGTGTGTGGACCTCGTTTGCGCGCTTTTCTCTCATCTTCACTATAATATAATATACGCTGTGTACTACGTACCGATACTTTTTACCCTTTATCGTTATGTAATCTAACGGTTTTGTTGCGTTCAAACTGTTTGTATATTATTAATAAATCGGTACTTTATAATATGCCGGCGTTAACGGTGAGTTGAACGATCGGTCGAGAGACGCGACGCTATATGGAAATATGCAGCCGCGCGTCTATCTCTGACAGGTCCTATAGAAATGCAGGTGTACATATGCGCGTATATCGACACACTATATAGAAATGTAATTTAAACGCGAAAAAATCGAGAGGGAGAGAGAGCGCGTAGTTGTGCAGGAATTTCAAAGATTATTAGAGATAGCGAGAGGAGAATTAACGCTCGCATCTCGCGCGTAACCGGATTTTTTCGCTTCACAATATTCCGCATCGGCATTGTTTTATAAATTAGTTTTCAAAGCGTATATAGACACGTGTTTTATTATGTAATATAACGATAGTACGAAAATATATATAACGACGTTAATGACATATGTAGTTGCGGCGCATCATTGTTGGAAAAAAAAGTCAAGAGCGCGAGAACTTTCTTTCCATTGAAATAATGGTATCAAGGTTATTGTAATGCGGGGATATTACGAGAGTCGTCTCTCTTTATCAGATCTCTCTCGGCGCATCTGGTGGCGCAACAATAGACTCTGTATTTATATATAAGCGTCGCACACGTTAAGCAATTTTTATGTACAGAGAAAATCGGATCGCGTATTATAGTAGTAATAGCGATCGGTATAAGGTGTAGGCTCTCTCTCTCTCGCACAGGTAGATGCAAAATAGAGTGTGTGTGTGGGGGTCTCTCCTTCTCCTCTCGTTTCTTCCGAGAGCGTCTTTCTCGCGAGCCGATCGACCTCTGGCCGTCCTCGTGCTGCCCTCTTGCCGATGACCCTCTCGCAAAGCGCGTCTTTCTCTCTCTCTTCGCAGCAGCGCGTCGACCTAAGACCTCGGTTTTTCTCTCCCTCTTCGCATGATAATCATTCCAGAGACACTATACACAGCCTCTCATCCTCTACTCTCGCGGTGTGATGCTATGCAGTGTACTTACCGAGCATCTCTTCGATATCGTTCACATTTTCATATACATGAGACATTCCACACTCTCTCTCTCACTGCGCGCTCGCCGCCGGCCTTTTATGGTGTACCTTTTATACTTTCTTTTTTTTTTTTTGCTATAAATTTGCCTGTGTAACGACGAGGCGTTCTTCTTTTTTGCGGAAAATGTAATTTCAGACGCAAATGCTTCTCTTCCTGTGTGCGTACCTGTATATAATGTATTATGCGTGCGTCTGTAATGTAAATTTCGATAAGTAGCCGACTACGCCTTAATTGTGCGCGACAAGTGTAGCTGATGAATTTAAATACAATGCGCACTCTCCGGACTGATATTGCGGCTATATGCAGGTCAGGAAAAGAAATGAGCTATGCTGGTGTTATAAAAAACTGAAGCGTATACTAAAAACGATTATCAATCAATCGCACGCGCGCGCGCACTAGGTCAAGCATCGACGAGATAAGCGCAATTATATTTTCGCAAATGTCATTGGAGAGCGATTGAAAATCGAAAACAACATCGGCCTCCGTTATGTACAATATTTTTCACTGCTTTAATTGTGTTATATATAGAATATTTTTTACACTACTATAGCACCTTTTATAAGTGTGTATAGAAAGACGCGAGTCATTGTGAGAGATGCGTAATCCGTCACTCATTTTTCGAAGAAGAAGAAGAAGAAGAAGAAGAAGAAGAAAGAGACGGCTGTATAGGAATCCGGTTCGGTAAATTTGGATCGCGAAAACCATTTGAAATGAGCGCGTGCAATTTACAAGCCGACTCTCGCGGTAGCTATATACTACATACACCTGAAATAGAGGTCCGCGATTCGCATCAGGCGTAATGGAATCATAATGAAAATCAATCAGCGGCTCGGCTAATTCTGTAAATGTAAAAACAAATATAGAGAGAGAGAAGGAGAGCTGCGTAAAAGGGAGGGAGTGAGGGACTATTATTCAGATTCCCACATCAAAAAGTCAATTACGCCCCAAGAGAGAGAGAGAGATGTGGAATAGTCAAACAACTTAAAAAGAAGCAGTAGCTGCAGCGCAAATCGATCGAGCGAAATAACTCTCGCATCCCGATCTCACTATACCTTCTCTCTCTCTCTCTCTCTCGAGCACTTTGTGCAAACACGAGATATCTCTCTGTGTGTATATTTATATATATCCCTCTGAGAGAGAGAGAGAGAGATGCGCGGCGTCGGCGGCGATCCATTAAGGCGACTGGTCTCTTATAATTCAATAACAGCAAAACGGTAGCCAGAGTCGCCGCCTCTCTTTTGATGTGCAAAAGGCAATCACCGCAGGTAGAAAAGGGGCGCTTCTCCCTCCCTATACCTCTTATACCACTTCTAGTTTCATGCGCTGCTGCTGCTACTACTGAGAGGAGAGAGAAGGACGAAATAACAATCCGGCGGCTGTGCTAAATAATGGCATTGAAAATTAGTTCTACCTGTCGGCCGCAAAATTATTGGATTGTATATACCCGGGGGATCGGCTTTTCGCGACTGCGAATAGCGGAGCAGACAGTCATTTAGACCTGATGCTGCTGCTGATGCTGGAGAGGAAGAGATCTTTTATGTGCGCTATATTCAGTCCAACTTCGGAGGGCTCTCTTATATGCGCAAGCATTTCGCGTTTCTTTTTGCTTTCTTCACCTTATTATATCCTCTGATGCTGTGCTCTGACGCGCGGACATATACCTAAATTTTTTTTTTTTCGTTTTATATTATAAGTATATCTCAAGACCCGAGAGAGATGCGACGAGGAGCTACTACCGCCGCGCGCATAAGCCGTGTCATTATGTGATGGGACTGATTTTATTGTCGTTGTTTTATTATATTGTTGTTGTTATATGTAGGTGAGGTTGATGGTGTATGTGTATATCTCGTAGGATGATGGCTATTGTAATTGCGAGCGTATCACGGAGAAATAAGATCAGTATTTTTTTTGGGGTTTAATTGGATGGGTCATTATTTGGCGAATTTTCATAAAGGGAGTGAACCTTCTAGCATGATTTTTTATTGTTCATTACAACATTAGGAAATACTGTTTTCTCGGCCACTCAAATTCAACCAAAAGTAGTCATTGTTCAAATAAGGCATGTACTCAATTCCTGAGGACGTAAACGGAAAATCCATACTGGTATTAGGATATTAGGATTAAAATAAGGGAAAAGAGCTTCAATTTGAAAAAAATAATTGTTGAAAATGTAACAGCAAGATCTTCAACGATCATATAGCTTCCTAATGCATCGTAATCTAATTTTTCGAACTTAATGTCTAAGAGAAAAACAGATCCAGAACAACGAGTACAAATTTGAGTTGGAAACTTATAAAACAATTCGATATAACGCATGATAAATATTTCACATAAAAAGCGATGCCGCAGCGGCCAGTATAAGGAATAAGGCAGAGACGAAAAATAAATAAACTCTCGATTAGAAATAGAAGACCGACTGAGATTTTCACATAAAAATTCATAGGTTATTACCTTCTTTTTATGAGGGAATGCAAGTTGTTTTACGTACATACGTTCACCTGTATCGCGTTGCGTAAGAAAATAATTATTGCATTTGTAGTCTAAAAAAATCTCAATTTCTAACATAACATCAAAAAGTGAATATTGAGAAAATATGATAAGAAAAGGAGCTTATTTCGTTATTTGTCTTTTCGAATCATAATTTTACGCTTATATGCCACTAAAAATGTAAAAAGTTAAAATACGCGATATATCAAAACAAAGTAATTTTGGACTAAACGTTCTCCCAGCGCTTAAACTCTCCGAGTTTCTGACTAGCGCAGACAGGTGGCGCATAGGAGTTTCCCTATTTTCCCTCATCGTTATGTGCGCGCCCAGTGTATATATAGCGGGATGTCACCTATGTCAAAACTGTCTTTTGTTGGGTCTGCTTGGGCCACTCGTGCTATAACTGCTTGAGTATGTCAATGTACACAATGCACAGCATATCCAGAATGGCTGAGCTTTCGAACTCCGAAAAATCTGAAAATTAAAAAAACCGATTGTGGCTTTTATTTGCAAAATTTATTTTAATTTACTGCAAAAAAGAATTGCATTGCGAAATCCAATGCATTTAATTAATTTCTACGTATTATGCAAAGTTTCAATATAGTTGTAAGAAAACGAACCTATCGCATTATACGCCGCGTCAGGAATGGAAAATAATTATATATTTTGTGGTAATGCACTACAATAAATGCAATATTACGTTTCTTTCCTCATATTTATTTTATATTTTTTGAATTACTATCAAATGAAGAATTATCTCGCTATATATGCATATATTTGACATAATAAGTTAATGGCTACAACCAGTACAAAATTGAGTTGGAAACTTATAAAACAACGATTCAATAACACGTGATAAATATTTCGCATAAAACAGTCGATAAACGAACCTCATTACCCACACTTTTCCAACACAAACTTCAATTAATATAGAGTATATATACACACCATATTACAATATACGGTTAACCCATCATCGCAGCAAATAACACCCTTGTCCACCTCAACACACACACACAGCAAGTTTTAATCATCTACGAACTAGCTTTTACTAGAAATTATTCAAGAGCTGTCAATTAACGCTTTTCACCCAGCGATTTATCAATCAAAAACTAGTCTGTATATACACCTCATCGCGCGCTTTGAATAATGATAATTGCCACACATCGCGCGCGCGCGCGGCGCGCTGAGATTATAATGAAAGTGGCCTTTATAATAGAATCTTTATTAATAATTTATCGCCGGAGCCGCAGAATAAACAATCGTATATTCAATTTTTTTTTCGCGTCTTTCTCTCTCTATCACGAAAAAAAGACCTGTTGATAAATCGCAGCGTGTAGATATAGAAGGTCGACTGTATAGTGCAAAATAATTTTATATCATCGATCAATAATCGATCGTTTGAAAATTCAGAACAACACAAGAGCTGAGAGAGTGAAAAAAAACACACACACTGGATATGCCCACCCACAATGCGCACATCCTCTGTCTCCCAGTGCATATATAATTTTTCTCTCTCGTGTCCATTGGAATTATTCATGACTCGAAGAAATCTAATAAAATCCCCGAAACAGTCGAATCTAACGAGTAGTATAATACCCACAGCGCATCAGTAGCTCTCGAAACAATAGAGACGTCAAGAGATAAAAAAAAAAAAAAAGAAAACGGAAACTCCCTCAGGTCACGTATAAGCGAAAGCACGTCCGGCGCTGCTGCTGCATCTTTATAAATAAAAGCGCTTGTCTTTCAAGGAGCGCACGTGAGCTGTGCACCGAGAAATCGGAACAAGGGAGAGAAGGAGAGAGATAATGCCTCTTATAAAGGCATATGCATATATGTGTGTGCCGAAACACCCACACACAGGTACTGTGTATATTCCAGGTATGAACGTGAGGAAATTTTTAAATTCAGTCAGAAATAAGGGGAATCGCTCCTGTTCCGGCGCGCGGCATTGACAGTCAAGTCTCTCTGTGTGTCTGTGTATGTGTGTGAGCGGAGGACTTCCTGCGCTATCAGTCGCGCATAATGCATGGAAGAACCTATACCTATATATATATACATATACACACAAAGTCACCTCGAGTTGAGAGAAAGAGGCAGATAGACAGATAGGTTTATAGGGGGGAGAGATTGAAGGAGCTGCTCTTTCTCTGTGTGTGTTTGTGCTGTAAGAAAAAGGAAATGGATTAAGATTACAGATTCGTTACTGACGGCAATAAATCGCTTTGATTGTGCGGACACCGAGAGTCTCACATTTATACTATTTCCTTCGGCGCGAGAGAGCTGCTGCTGCTGTGTCCTTTTTCTTCTTCTTCTTCTTCTTCTTCTCTTATTTGGCCTTCGTGTGTATGGTCTTTTTGTTTTTTTAAATCTCGGACCTCTCCGGTGTTTAACAAATGTTGCTAACTAAAATACTGTGTGCTTTCGTCTGTGTGTGTGGCCTCTTTTGCAGGAAAAACTTATTATTATTCTTAAATAGTTATATTCTAGCGTATAATTAATTACTCGATAAGACCAAAAGCGTGTGTACACGTATTTTGATAGGGGATAAAAGGATCTATAAATAATCTCTCTCGTAGAGTCCTGCAGTGTTTTTCCACGACAAACTTCACTCTCTCTCGAGTGTATGTGTACTTACATATAATTTGATTAATCTTCAAAGTGTACGTATAGACAAAAAAAGGAAAACGACCCTGTGTAAAACAGAGCGCAGGTAGTGCGTCCTTTGTAAAACTGAATATAGTCTCTTCAGTACAACACACACACACACACACACACACACACACACACACACAGAGACATCAGAGTATATAGGGGCGAGAGTGAATAAAACAAACGTTTATTCTGCAAGCGTTCTCGTGTATAGAGAGAAGAGATTGACACCTCGAATCACGAGGCATGTAATGAACATGCCATTTTTTCTCCTTCTCCAGACTCCGAGCCTTAATTCATCATTAATCTAGTCAAGGCTCACTTATTCGAGCATCAGTTACTATCTCGTTTCACACACACACACACTTTCGTCCTTTTTTTTCTTCTCTCGGCTCACACTTGGAGTCAGAATTCCGCGGGTTCTCGAGGCGTCATTGTCGAGAGACTGAGCGAAACACGACTCAGGTATATAAGGGCATCTCTCAGACACACACACACACACTATATATATAGTCGATTTGAATAAACGAGTTTAGAGAGCGTTCGAATCATTCGCGCACCATCAATCAAACGGGCAAACAAGAGCGATTTTTCGAAGGGATGAACAGCGTGTCTGTATATATATATACATATATAGAGCGCAGCTGGTGTATATCTATATACATCTCTCGAAGGATATTATAAGTGTGTGTGATGGCTGACAATTAATGAAAGTGTTTTCCGAGCTAGCCTCGATTTATCAAGGATGAGAGAGAGAGAGAGGGATACAGCCGTGCGCGTCGAACAACGGAAATATTAAAATGCCGGCCAGGACAATATGTCTCTCTCGATCCTCTGTTCACGCGAACGTGCTCTGGATGCGGCGCTCCTGCTTTTGATGCACGCGTTCATATATATATTGTTTCTTCTTCTCCTTGACTCCCTATGTATATATATACTGCTCGTATAATTCCCCTCTGTGATGCTACTATATACACTAGCGACTGGAAATTGAAATGCATGCAGTGCACATCCTGTCGCGCGGGAATAAATTCAAACGAGAGAGAGAGAGAGAGAGCGCAAAACTTCAAAAACCAATATAACAACGTGCTCCGGGTTAACAGAGCCCTCCTACTCGTGATTGTCTTGTGTAGAGTTCCTTCCTTTCTTTCTTCTTTTTTTTTTTTATTTCTTCGTTTTATATAGCCCCCGCGCGAACCTGCAATGATTTCGTTATGAGCCACAGCAGCAGCTTGTTGCATATATCGATGTGGGGGGATATTATTGTCTTCACGTCAGAGTTCGTGAGTGCAGACGTAGACGCGATTTTTTGTATTATTATATATACCGGCGGCGATCGTGATTTCCTTCTTTTTTTCAAGTAGCAGCTATTCTCTTCTTCTTCTTCTTCTTCTTCTTTTTTTTTGTCGTCGATCTCTTCGGCTTTTATAACGATTTATGATATTGGTTTTATATAGATATATGATATACGGAGAAACGGGCTTCCGGAGGTATATGTCGAATTTTATTGTTATGCTAAATAGGGGAGACGATATATTTTCCTGCAAAATAATAATATGTAACGCGCAATCGTTATTCAGCCGTTTTACGCGCGCGGGCTTTCGAAAAGTGTGTATGTATGCAAATTTTTCAACGACGTCCAGGCTAATCATCGTTAGAGCCTCGCAAACATTGTTCTCGATCTATACATATATATACACACATTCTGACCTGAGATGCATATATATATATAGCATCAAGGGCAACAAGTTGGGGGTATATATTTTATGGCGGGCAAACTGCAGCACACGAGCGAGAAAGAAGGAAAAAAAGCCAAATGAATTCTAGAGCGAAACTGTGGGACACAGGGCTGAGAAGAAAAAACGAAAGGAGAGGAGAAGAAAATAACTGCGAGTCTAAAAGCTGCATCATGCGCTTGAAATTTATTGTTTTCAAGAGAGCGCAAGGTCCTCAACCGTTATTTATTCAAATCGTTAAAATAGTANACTTTTACGCTGATCTGGGGGTAAGTGAAAATCAGTGTTAGCACGTGTGTGTCTTATCTTTGAGCGGTAAAATAATATTGTAGGAATTTTACGTTCGCTTATAAACGCGGTTTTCGGATTTAATTTTACTTATCGAGATTAGACCGATAAAGTGAAAAGAAAACATCTGTTTTCGTACACGTTTACAAAGTATAGTTCAAAGGAATATCGCTTCTCACGCGTGTAAAAGACGCGTTTTTTTATGTTTATTAGATGTATACGACGAAAAAAAAAAGATTTCTCAAGAATTCCTTCTTATAATATATAAAATATGAATATGACTTGGAAAGATCGTCAAATCGCTGGACGAGCTCACACACACGCATTTCCAGCGTGAATAATAGCCAGCGGAACAATGAGTGAAAAGTCACACTCTCTCGTAAACAAAATTTCACGAGTAGGGAAAATCGCTAGGTGTCGTCCACCGGTGAAAGAAGGAGAGTATATACACCTATATATAAGAAAAGGGAGCTATATAATAAAATGGAAAAGTTACGAGTGTGAGAGCGCTTTCCCCTCCCCCTTTTGGATGAACCTGCACAATCTGTGTATACCTATATGTAGTATATATAGGCTTCTTTTTAGCCACCTGCTGAGAAAATGCCGCAGCGGCCAGTATATAGGAAGGAATATAAGGTGAGAGACGAAAAATAAATATAAACTCTCGATTAGAAATAGAAGACCGAGTGGGATTTTCACATAAAAATTCATAGGTTATTACCTTCTTTTTTTATGGGGGAAGAAAAATTCTTTTACGTACGTTCACCCGTATCGCGTTGCGCGCGTAAGAAAATAATTATTGTATTTCTAGTCTAAAAAGGTCAATTGTTAACATAACATTGAAAAGTGAATATTGAGAAAATATGATAAGAAGAAGTTTATTTACGCTCATGCCACTAAAAATGTTAAAAATTAAAATATACGCGATATATCAAAACCAAGTAATTTTTGATTGAACGTCCCCCCACCGCTTAGACTCTCTGAGTTTCTGACGCGCGAAGACAGGTGGCGCATAGGAGTTTTCCTATTTCCCCTCATCGTTATGTGCGAGCCCAGTGCATATATAGCGGCATATCACCTGTGTCAAAACTGTCTTATTTGGGCCTGCTTGAGCCACTCGTGCTATAACTGCTTGAGTATATTAATGTACACAATATGTAGAATATATTCATTATGGTTGTAATATCGGATCATAAACTTGATTTTCGTTTTGTGAATCATTTTCTTCCAAAGATGTTTCTTCTTTACGACGATTCTCCGTGATTTTGGTTTCTTATCAAACATTTCACGTCCAGAATAAAATCATTACGAAGCGATAGATCCAGTCTAAGTCGCTATAAGTAGTATATAAAAAAAATAAAACTTCAAACCCATGGCACAGTTATTTGCATCATCCATCAGTCGCCATTCTCGACACGAATGTAGAAATAAGCGAAGAATGCAGGACTAAAAAAGAAGAAGAAAATTTCGCATTGTTGAACTGCACACATCTCTCTCTCTGAAGTCGCAATATTTTATTGGCTTTATGACGTCATTAATCTCATTGCTCCCCCACAGTTTTAATCGTAACACATCTAAGCTCTCTTTCTCTCGGTCTCCTTTCCCCCTCCTCAACTTCTTTTCTTCTTCTTTTTTTTATCTCCTTCGCAGCTTGACCTATACCTGCGCGCTCGCCGTCCTTTTAGTGAATTTATTCCAGTTCGTAAAATACTGGCTTTACGACATCGCTCGTTCGCTCGCTCTCTCGAGCTGCATATATACCGTCTCTCGAGTTTAGGTCTCATTTTTAAGGCCTAATCTCGAATTTTTCAATAAGCCAACGCTGCTGCACGATGTAATATGTCACTCCGACCTTTTTTTATTGTTGAATATTTTTTCTCTCGGACGACAAGTGCTCGTATGTTTGTCATGTACACCTAACTGAGTATCTCGTAATTTCGTTATAATCCCCTTGAGAAAGTATGTAGAATATATAGAAGAAAAAAAAATAGTATTAGGACATTACAATATCGAATCGATACGCATACGTCGTATAGGAAAAAAAAGTGAAGAAAAATATAATGATACCTTACGTCATTATACTCGCAGCAACTCTGCACAACAAGATATTAGACATCCGCTTTCTACACTTGGCTGACTGCTGCTGCAGTAGCACAGTAGCGAAAAGTCGGTAATGGCTCGTCGCACCGCCACCGCCGCAGCGAAAAAGGTATATGGTCGCGTCTTTACTCGGCAATTTAGTAGGTGACTTATGTTGCACTTGCTGAACCTTGTTCTCACGAGTACGAGCAGAATTTTTTTTTTTTTTTTTTTTTTGAACGAGTTTGAAAAAAAGATCATTTTTCATACGTGATGCTTAAAAATTTTGTTTTTCCAGTATATACACTCATCAGGTGTGCAGTTGCTCACCTTTGGCTTTTTACTTTTGGCGGGAGAATTCAAACGGAATAATCTATAAGCTGTCTTGATCGTCTGACGACGCTCGTCAAGTTGTACTATGTTAATTCAAGTATTATATTATAACAGTTAAGGATTTTTTAATAAATATATATAAGTTTCTTATCCGAGAGAAATTTCATACTGGAAAACACAGTATTTGATAATTATCAAATACGACGCGATGTTTACTCTCTAAATTTCTCAGAGTGAAATCTGCAAACGCGCGCTTTGAGATGTGTGAAAATGTCGTCGTTTCAAAAAAATTAAATTCATGACAATGCGAAATATTCAATTCTAATATCCGCATTCCTCTCGTATATACCTACATCTATATATTATATATAAGACATTTTCAGTCTTGTATACAACTGACGGATCTGTGTGTTCGACAAACAGACCGGATTTAATAATAAGGGAGAAAACACATTTATATATATATCTAAGAAACAAATCAATGCACACAACAGCTGTGGGAAAACGCATAATCGTATCTCCGATATATACGTCATACTGTGAATGCACTGGATACACACAAGTATAAAAGAAATAATAATTTACCGATATACACACAAACCGATTATCTACCAGCCGAATCTTCAGATACACACACATATAACGAACCCGAAGCTAAAATATACGACATGACGATCAATCGAGCGGTATATACACACGAAACTCTCGGCTCAACACTTTACGAGGGCCAAAATCGTAAAACCGTCCTATCAAGATCTAGCCTAAAAAGAAAACGCCTCCGAAAATCCCCAAAATATATCATCCGGTGAGTCGTTCTTTTCTCTCCTCGTCACACAATAGTCGTCGTCGTCGCGCGAAAAATCGAGACGTGAGAACACGTTGCATATACACACACAATTTTTCAGGACAATTATTTCCGATCGTCGTGTTTTGAAGGAATATATAACTGTTTCGGTACAGCAAGCGCGTCATTATCGAGGGCCTCGATCGTTATTCTCTCTGCAGCGTTTGTCCGGCCACAATACAAAATTAAGATAACAATCTATAAGCTCTCAAGACACACACTGTGTCTCGCGAACTCGCCACCTTTTACTTACGAAAACTAGCAAAGTACATGCTCTCACAATAAATTGTTGCTCATAAAACATTATCGGGCCTCGATCGACTCTCTCGTGTGTTTGCGTGTGAGCTTGACTCTCTCGTTGGAAAAAAAGGATGATGCGCTAGTCGATCGGGAGAGAGTTTTATATAAATCGGTATAGGATCGATCAAAAAATCGGCAGCAGCTGTGTATAATAATATAATATAAGCGTAATTTTTCCTCGCGACACCCCGGAGAGTTTTTCCAATAGGCGAATCGGCTCATCTCGGAATCTCTCTATATATATAGCTTCTCGAGCTATCGGCAAGTCTTCGTCTCCTGCAGTACACACGATCCTTCGTGGCGCTGGTGTGGACGATTGCGATCTTTGCCGCTGTGCCTTTTCTTGGGCTCCTTTTTTCGGGCCTTGCGGGAATCTCACGCGTGTTTGAGATTGTGTTGAGGAAACCGTCGTTTCATTCTTTTTCTCCTCTTTCTCGGAGGCTATATACCCTTCGATCCCTGTAGTCTGTGTACACCTTTAGAACGAGTATGGAGATCAATGCTTGATCTGATTAAGATTTACTTAATCTTTTTCTTCCTCTTTTCAACGGAGCTGTTTTACTTTCGCGCTTTAACGTTTTATTCCCTAATCTCACGGCGACGACATGTACGACTATTGTTCGCTTATTATTATATTATGCGAACGTTTTTTTTTTTCGTAATCAGAAATATATTATAAACTTACGGATAAAATCTTAATTGGATTAAATTGATGTGTTACACTTTCGATCAGATAACGCACGCGCGCGCGCGCGTTTTATCTCTGAAATTTAAAAGCATATTTTTGATATTCTCAGCTCCCCGGTATTATATATAATCCTTTTATCGAGATTGTAAAGAATACTGGCTAAGATTTCGGCTGTTTTATATTATCGTATAAATTTTTGATCCAATTACACACGGACTCTGGAATTCCGGAAACTATAAGTTTTATTGCCGGCCCCCTTTTTTCCCAATTACATTCACGACCTTCTCTCGATCTTATTTGAATTTTCCCGCGTCGCATTTTTCCGCATAAATTATAAAAAAAAATGCCTCTATGCGCACGATAAGGCCTGAAAGAAAATCCGTGTTCCGAGGATAGAAAATAGCGGGCTCCCAATTAGGAATCCCGATATACCCAATAAAAACGTCGTAAAACTGACGAAATCCCTGTATAGAAGCGCGGCGAGAGTCCTATATACATATAAAAAGAAAAAACTCGTCGTCCGCGCGACGAAGTAGCCCATAAACAATAGTAAAAGTCCATCCGTTGCCAGTAGAAGTACCTCACAAATCTCCGAAAAAGCCCACCGAAGTCGTCTCTCGTGTGTGAGAGAGAGAGAGACGCGGAAAAATGCCTTCTATATCTGAGCCGTAATTTAAAGAAACATACCGGAGAGACGCTCCGCTTTTAAATTTCCAAACTCGCCGGGCAATTATCCCACTTGTTTATGCCGTCCGATCTGCTTACAATATCTTTGAACGTATTTATACTCTCGGTGGGATTTCAAAATTTCTGGAGAGAAAGAGTGCAACACATGCTGAGAGAGAGAGAGCTTGAAATATGGATATACTGAAAAGCGAGGGACAGTTTTTTTTTTTTTTGGAGGAGCCGAACGCGATCAGGTGGATTATTTCGTTGTTTACGAGGCAACGGTTTTGGTCGAGGTAAATCGTAGGATCAACGATCTTTTTATTGTGTGTGTGTAGAGAAAAAATAAATTCTGTATAGTCGTCGTATATATAACGGCGGAAAAGTCGACCTGATGATATATGTAGTATTTTAGAAAATTAATACGCGACTGAAGTCACGCCGAACCTATACGACGTGAACATAAAGTATTTTTTTTTTTTTGTAAAACGAGTCTCAAAGCAAAACGCCGTCTCTCTATGTATCCCGGGAAATTAGCGTTCATAGAAAAATATTGTCTTATACACCGGCGCAGTGAAAAAGCTCTTCTCTCTCCATAAATGAAAATTGCAAAGTGACGATTGAATATGAAAGCGGACTTTGTCGAGTCTCTCTCGCGTGTGTAGTTAAAATACGCATATAAAACGTTGTGTAGGTACATACAGAAATTTTTCTGCATATACAGGATCGACTCAGAAATGCGAAATATCCTTTCGGAATAAATCGTCAAAGTCAGAGGCTCTACTCTTTTATTAATGCGATGAACACTTCAACGAATTTCCTTCTCTGCATTCTTATCTCTCTCTCTCTCCCGAGTAATGTGGATGAAATAGCAAAGGATATATACATATACACACCGGCGCATGTATAAGAGGGCTATTTCAGGTAATACGTAAGTCAGTCAATAAGAATTTCAGTCGAGCCTCACACATACACACACGTATATATATATACATGTGAGTCGGACGAAGGTGAAGAAGATAGAGGAAGAGCGAGAGATAAATATGGGCAGCACAGCGCACACGAGAGAGTGGGATCGAGAAGATGCGTGTGAAAAGGCCTCAGTCCAATACGGGTTACGTTTCTCGGTGGGAACGAGAGTCGCGGCCGCGCGCGTCGCGTCTAAAATGTTGATTTTACTAAAAGGCGAGCGCGTATATGTGATCTGAAGGACGCGATCTTCTTCTTTTTTCTCTCGATTTTCAGATCGCTTTGTATTTTTACACCGAGTTATACGACTTTGTGTGGATATTTCGCTCTCGTAAAGTCCGGATTTTAATTGTTGTTGTTGTTGTTGTATATCCGCGAGTTCCTCGTAAAAGCTTCAGCGAACTTTATTCCCTTATAATTTTGATATATACCAATGGAGATCCAGTAAACAAAGAATTTTGCGAGAGAGTCTGTGTATTATACACATACGTAGCGGCTTGGGATAAAACGAACTGGTTATTCGAAAGAAAAAAATGAAAATCGCTCTCTCGTCTCGAGCGAGGAAATAATACGCCTGCAGCTTATATTCCAGTTCATATAAAGAGGCCCAAAAGCCTCTGTGTATATACATACATATGCATATATAACACACACGCATAGCTCGCGGCGCGTTTCTCTCTCTCGCTTGCGCCCAAAGGTCAGCCGCGTGTAGAATCCGCGCAGTGAAGATAACCGCCTCGATTCCTTAAAGGACCCCGACTTTTCTCAGCAGCAGCAGCAGCAGCAGCAGCAGAGAATATAACCGAGGGAAAAGCCGGTATAATCCTCTGACAAATGCGAGAGGTCTCGTAGACATATACGTATATAGCGGGAGATTGAATATCATCCGCGAGAAAGCGATAATTTCAACAACAGATGTCGCCTTATAATTTCGCACCGAGAAGAAGAAGAAGAAGAAGAAGAAGAAGAAGAAGATAAGGAAAGGAAGATCGAACCGCGGTACACACACACACAGAGATACATCGGTATTTACAATGGAATTTCAGTGTGTTTAAGTGCTGCTTCGTAATAAAATTATGATTTTATTAGATAGAAAAGCCTTTTTCGATTCGCGCGCGCATATTCGCACTACACACCGCGATAAGAGAGGGAGTGAAGCTAAAGCGGCGTAGTAGTTGCGCAATGTTATTATCAAAACCGCCGCGCGCGCAGTAAATTATAACCCCGCGTAGATTACGGATATAATAATAATCCTAATTGTAACTATATACGCAGCGAATCGTCGTGGGAACAGGTCGTCGTTCCTGTGTGTATTATAAGCATTACATTTTTAGCGTCAACTATTAATCGGAATAAGAGACAAGACTTGCAAGCTCCACGTTATCAGTGGCGGCGGTGTGTTTTGCCATTCATTTCTTCGGATAAAGCCAAATTGAAAGCAAAAGAAGAAGAAGAAGAAGAAGCGGAAGGAAGGCCTGTGCGCGCAAGACAAATGAGTAGGAACAAAAAGGTCGAGACAAGAAGAAGAAGAAGAAGAAGAGGAGAATAGCCGTGCGGTGGCACGCAGCAGAAGCATCCTTTCTCCACACACACACATACACATACTAGATGCGACGGGCTCGTAAAATCCTCATCCTCGCGGCGACTTGTATCTCTCCTCTCTGTGGCAAGAGAGAGAGAGAGAGAGAGAGAGAGAATATGCGCATGCAGGGAGCCGCTTCGGTAATTCGCTTCTCTCGACGAGGACGACGGGGACCTTTAGGGCTGATCCGTATCTTCGAACGTAGCAGCAACAGCAGCAGCACTACAATCGACTCCGTTTTCGTCGAACATCGACACCATACGACAACGCGCGCGACATATACACACAGAAGAAGAAGAAGAAGATAAGAAGAAGAAAAAATGTGTGTGTATATGTATAAGCTCTATACGTTTGACTAAGTGTTCTTCGGGGGCGGGGAAACGGTCCTGGAACACGAAAGGGCGAGCGGAGAACGGGTTCTCTCTCGGTGTGTGTGCAAAGTAACGCGCCATAAACTCCGATCTCTTCGGCTTCTCTCTCTCTCTCTCTCTCTCTCTCTCTCTCTCTTGGGTTCTTCTTCATTCTCGGCTTTTTATTTCTGTTTTGCCGAGTTCACGGCGTTTCCAGCGACAAATAGAGAGAAACTGCTGCGGCTGAGAATCGGACAATGATTTAGCTACCTGTGTGATCCGCTACAGTATTACGATGTTCTCTCGAGCTGTATTGGCTTCTTGTATGTATGTATATGTGTTGTTATCGTGTGCTCCAATTTTATTAAGTATAATTTTGTATGTATTTGTAAGACATTTACGTCAGAATTAAAAAGTATTATACATTGTCCAAACATTGACTCTCTGGTATACATACTTCCAGTCCCTGCTTCATCTTCTAAAAAAAATGAGATTTCCCACCGCGGAAAATCTCGGTATTAAAAAGCTGCCATTACTCGTTACCGGTACCCCCACACACACACGCGCGCGTTCGAGCGTATATAGCAGCAAAAGGACAGGAATATATACGGCGCGCTGGAAGGGGTCGACCTCTGAACCCACCATCACCTGCTGGCGAACATCTTATCTTCCTCTCTTTCTCTTCCTTCGTTGCAGTGTATATAACCGCGCGCGGCCAGTCCCTCTCTCTCTCTCTCTCTCGTCTGGCGAGTTAAGTATAGGCAGCATCGCTCGGTTATACAGTATTGTAAGCACACAATTCATACCGGCGCGCATTCAGCGCCACGCAGTATAATTCTCTCTCTACCATCTAGAAGAGACGAGTTTAAATTCTTGTCACTATATACTGCTTGCTTTTAATTCCCGAGATCTGTATGAAGGAAAATAAAAAATTTACACGCGGTTCGTGTATACGAGAGACTGTGTAATTAGGTGTTTGGTAAATGATTAAGGCGAGAGAGAGAGAGTAAGAGCGTGTGCGTAATAACGAAAAGCCTCTCGAGTAAAAGAGAGCAAAGTGAGAAGAGAGAGAGAGAGAGATGGCTTGAGATAATTGGGGCTGATCTCAAGGGTGCGATCGGATTCTCACGCGTGCGCGGGCGGAATACTTTTTTTTCTCCTTCCAAATTCATTATTCCCTCTTAAACACAATCTCGTCGGCAGATAATCGCGCTCGCACGCATGTAAGCAGGCAAACCAGCGGCAGCAGAGTATACAGAATGGAAAGGTCCTTCTTCTCTGCACAGCATCCCATATACGTTGCGCGAGAGAGGCTTATAAGAGTCATCGCTCTCTCTCTCTCTATATATACTGCTGCAACAGCTGACTTCCGTGGTCCTCCCTCCATATATACACAGTCTCTCTTCGATGTTGAAAACGTCCTGGCTATTCTTCCACGTGAAGCTATCCTTTTTTGCCTGAGGCGCGTAGAGAGAAAGACTGACGAGCGATTGACACACAGGTGATTCACGAGCTGGCTACTGTGTGTGTGTGTGTGTGTGCTATGGCATCAGAGAGAAACAGGAAGGGCTGATGCTTATAAACTCTTGACCTTTTCTCCCTGATATGCGTAGACTGGATTTTATGGCTGAGCTGCGTGGTTTGAATAGTTTTGAAAATATGCAGATGTGTATAAGAGCGTGATATACTTTCTGGTGGGTATAATAAAATGATGGTGATTTCATCGGTGCAGAATGCTTTGGCTTGAGAGAGGTTTTATAGATGCGAGTGCAATAGAAGCTTGGATTTTGCAGGAAATGAAACTATTTCAAGGGGGGGGGTATATTCTGAGTGTTAATTAAATATGCGTGTAATGTGGAAATAGAATGGTATTTTTGGTGAGACTGTGTTGTAGTATGACATTGTTTTCTGTACTTTGGTTTCTTTCTTGTATATTATGTGAAAGTGGCTTGGATGCTAATAATAGAGTAAATAGCTATTAATATATATATATTAATAATGCTTGTCGATATTTCATTTGTTAGTAATTGTAAAACAATATCATAAAAGAGAGTAAAGAAATTACCGCACAAAGCTATAACAATGGTTTTCGATAACAATTCGTTTTTAAATGAATCAGTTATAGCACGAGTGGCCCAAGCAGGTCCAAAAAAATAATACAGTTTTGGCATAGGTGACATGCCGCTATATATGTACTGAGCTCGCAGATACTGCTCGAGTGTTGCGGAGAATCGCGTACGCGCCACCTGTCGTCACTGGTCAGAAATACGGAGAGTCCAAAACTGATGCTGTCTTACGTTGTATCTCAGTCTACACGTTATTATTACGTTTACTGAGGCAGAATTTATTTTCTAATTTATTACTTGAATTTCCACAAATTGACTTTCAGATATCCGCCCTCGTATTATACATAAGCACACGACAGCATCATTGTTCGCACGCGATACACTCGATCTTAAAAAATGAGGAAAATTCATTCATCCGCGAGATAATCCGCCGTCGAGCAATAATAAAGCGGCGTCCATATACACGAACCTTTCTCCTCCTCTATACACGTTATATACCTCCACACACACACATGCGCTTCTTCCTCCTCTCTCGACCTTTTTCCTCTCTTACAAATCAAAGGCGCGAGAGAGAGAGCTGCGCGCAAGGCGTGTATGAAACTACACACAGAGTGAGCGAAGAAGAAGAAGAAGAAGCGTATTATCCGTAGGGGGAAAAAGCTCGGAAACGAATCTGCGTTACGGGATAATGCGAATATCTCTTCGTATGGATGATGCAGCGTGTGTGTATATATATACGAAGACATTCCTGCTGATGCCGACGCCTCTCGGTGTGTCTCACGCCCCCGTGATGAAAAATTCCCAATACCTCGTTCTCTCCTCTTCGCCTCTATATCTTCCTCCCTATCTCCGCCTGCTTCTCTCTCTCTCTCTCTCTCTCTCTCTATGTGTGCTGTTTTTCCGGCCAAGAAGCGCACACCTTATGACGTACTCGCCGGTGGTCGCGGAGACTCGCGGTATAATAAGCCACCCCGAGAGACATCGAACCTAATCAAGAGAAACTTTTTTGCTTGGATTAAGTATTATCATTTCTTTGCGTGTAATAATTACGCCTTGTCGCTAATTGGTATACTGAATTTGAAAAAAACGTTGTATTGCGCAACGGCGACTCGGTCTCGAAGATATTATCAATCCGAGAGAGCGAGTTGGAAAGAAGTATAAAAATCTCGAGAGCATAAAAGTAGACTACTGCGTAGTTTTGTATATACTCGAACTCGCTGGGAATACGCGCATATATAAAATTAAGATTAATAAAGAAATGATTTAAGCGCCTATAGTCAATAAAAAAGAGCCGTATTCCGCCACTTTAGAGAGTCAAATAATTAAGCGGATGAGAATTGAGTAATTACTATACTTAAAAAATACGACTCGCTCTTGCGCGCACAGTGAGCGAAGCCTTATAGCCTTTAAAAGAGAAAAGTCGAGCGCGCGCAAGGGGCTACTCATCGCTGCTGGGAAGTATATATCCTCTCTCTCTCTCTCTCTTGGTAAAAATTATTATACACACGTGTGTGTGTGTGTGTGCCTTTTTGAACGGGAGCTATTTATGATCGCAATTTGTGAGCTCGAACGACTTCGAATTCCGCATGCATAGCGTCGTGCGGCCGTGGCATGAACTACTAAGTAATATCAAACTCTCAAGTTACGCAATATATTCTTAGACACTACTGCTCCTTTTTATATCCAACCGTATGTCCATTATATTCAGACAGTGAAATATACTCTGTTTTTTTTGTTGCTTTCAAAAATTCGCAAAAAAAAGTATAAATTATTTATCCTACTCCACGCAGCTGCAACATTGAACTTTATCCCCAGTTTTTCCGTGAATTAATTAAAAGCCGAGACAGTTTTACGGTAGGAAAGCAATCAAGATAGGATACATAATGGCCGAGCGGTGGCTAGAAAATGTATACTAAAATACTTTTAAATGGAGATTTATCTTTTTTAAAAATTGCCTTCTTTAATTAGCCCCGAGCGAGCGATTTATTCGCGAAATTCTTCCGCAGTTATTTAATTAAGAAGCCTCTCAAACTTCACTTCTCTCGATATAGATAAAGAGTGTCTTATTCAGCTTAAAGTTACTAGTTTACTTAATGTCGGGGCGATTCTTGTCGGGTATATACCGAGAGAGAGAGAGAGAGGTTACAAGTGATATGCTCCCGGTAAAGGTTCACAGCAGCGGCGGCGGCGGCGGCCGATCTCGGTAAATCGGAATTCGCTTTTTTATACCTTTACTTTGCCACGGGACGCTACCGCTCGCGCGCGCGCGCGAGCACGTCCCTTGATATTTGCGTTCTTTAGATTTTTAACGGAAAAACGTATACGTTGCGGCTAAAGGAAACTAAAGGTAACTTAACTTGATCAAATTCCAGAATAACTTAACGACACTTTTATATTATAGTGTTGCGTTGCTTTATTGTTTAAATAAATTTTAAGAATAATTTAAGGCATATGTTAAAATGTATAATATTCAATTATAAAATCCTTTGTAACTGTATAACGAGAGAAGGGCCCTTAACTGTACTAAACTCGTAATTATAGGTTTGTATGCGTATATACGCAACGAGAACGTAATAAATTATCTCATTGCGCGGCGGAGTCTCCATACGCTCCGTAGCTTCATTGATTTATTATATAATATGCATCGAAGATTCTCAGCCGAACACTCGGAACCTGTACCAGCGGGAACAGGAAAGTCGATTTTTTTCTTCTTCGTCGATGTGTACCTACCCGCGTATCAACAATAAGATAATAATATCGATGATTAAATTTATTTAGGTTTACTTTTTATACTGTATTATATAGTATAGAAGAATAAAAGAATGTATATATGCTGTAGAAGCACTTGTCGTCTGTGCATCTTTCACGGTTGAGTGAATACAGCTAAGTGAGCAATTTCAGAAGTGCAAATTTTATAGTGAGCCTTTTGCGTTGAAAATAAGTCAAGTCTTGTGTTAAATGTTTCTATATATATATAAATATAAATCAGAAAAGCACCTTAAGACCTCGTAAAACTTAGAAATCAAATCACACATATATACTCGCGCACTACCTTGGGTCATTAAATTTTATGAGTATTTTAGTGCCTTATTACATATTTGCATTTTTTTTTCAACATTTATTTTTAACGCTTGTACAATTATCTTAATAGCGACGTTATCGCTACACTTTTAATTATATTCGATACATTGATATTTATTTATTAGTAGGAGAGTATCGCGTAAAAAATTACACTGTAGTAGTGTAGGTAGTTTTTTAAGCTGAACTATTAATTGAAATTTTTTCATTCTTGATAACGCGGTTGGTTCTATTTGCATCATTAAAATGTGTCATCTGTCATCACATTTTGTATTAATTAAAGTATCAACCTGGTGGAAAAAAGTGTTGCTTGGTGTGTAAAAAATATTTCAATGTATTGCTAAAAACTCAGATTTTGTAAATTTGGATCATTTAAGAATATTTTAGGCATAAACATTTATTGAAAAGGAATGAGCAGTAAAAAACAGATTCTAATCGTGCCTAATTAAATTGTTCCAAAATAGTCCAGAATTTGGGACTCTTATTAGGGTTGTTATCAAATAAAATGCGTCTTTTAAAATTAACGACCTTACAAAGTTGCGTAAAAAAAGCAATTTTGAATTTCAAAACAACGATAATTTTATAATAACATCTGAATTGCGTTTTTCAAGAATCCTGCACAAAAAAATCTTATGATTAATTATGCGAAATTAACGAGAAAATTGCACACACACACACACACACACACTGATGTCAAAAGTTGCGCGAGAGAATAAACCGGGCTCAGAGAGTAAAATAGAGAGACGTTAGTAGAACAGTATCCCGTAAACAATAAAGAGCACGTTGAAAATTGACATTGCCCAAGCGAATCCGTCGCACGTCCTGGCAGGCTATTACATTAACATTTGTCACGACACTGTCTCGGCCGCGTATTCTTGAGCCAGGAGGGGAATTAGAAAATGAACGATCCGCAGGATTGAGGCAGTAGTAGTATATAAGCAACAACTAAAGGCCTTCGGACGAAATAGATCGACGCAACATAAAATGCTCGATCGGTGAATGCGACAACTCTCTGTGTGTGTGTGTGTGTGTGTGTGTCTTTCTTGAGCGAGGAGCGCGACTCTCCGTAGTTGAGGCAAAAGTCTTTGCACAAGTCCGCGAAATTTTAAGTGCATCCTTCGTTGCACAATAAGCGAGAGCCTCTACTATAGCGTCTCTCTTTCTCTCTGCAGCGAGTAGAGCTGCCGCGCTCGCTTCTACATTCTACTTTTCTTTATGTACACAACCTATCAGTCACTACTGACTATTGTCAGGATACTAGCTTCTCTTTGCTATAGTCGTCTCCTAATTATATATATGTGGTCTTGTGTTGAATACGATGAAGTCGGAAGCTTGATTAATTGCAAACGTTGAATTTTATATATACTCAGCGAAAAATTGATTTTGATGTATTTTGTCGAATTCATGTTAAACATTGAAAAATTACAAAATTTCTTCATCCAAGCTAACCGCATTATGTTTTCGAAATTACTCGTCTTCTCGGATTCATGAAAATATAAAATTAAGTTCTTGGCCGTGTTTCATAATTTATTGAACTTGCTATTATTTTCCAATAATAGTGTACGATCCTTGGGGCTTTCCAATGAGAATGAACCATAATAATCAAAGCTGCTACTTGCCATGTATGCTATTTTATTTTCCATTTTCCAATCGTCGACAATGCTTGGGTTTCGCCTGCAAAAGGTTTAGCATTTCACTGTTCATTTTAGAGGTAATGCTAGAAAGATTAATCATGAATATCATGAGTTGTTGTTTGATCAAGCTCAAATTCGGGAGTCAGTGCTATACTACCCATTACTGAAATAGTTCCATTGATTATCGCGCGTATATCCTCATTGCAAAATAATTAAAATCCTATTAATCTAATCAATAAGACTTACATGGAAATACATTTTCTATGTTAAACAGTGATGAAACATTTCAACAATTATAGTCAAAGCTCATCTGGTTCGTACAAGCACGTGTATGATTATCTGTATTTTAGTCCATTATGAATTAATTGATTAAAAAATTAAGCATAGAAAATCGACAAGCATTTTTCAAAGTTTCTTCAACAGAGCACCATTGCAACGATAAAACTACAGATGAGGGTCTATCAGTCGTCTTCATATAGAAATCTACAATTTCTACTTGCGTAGAAAGCTGCAGTACACAAAGCCATTAGCTGCACACCCTTTTGTACACAACTAATGAGACCCATTTTAAAGCGTATACTTATAACAGAGGGTGCCAACAATTAACCATTGAATTTTTAACCCTTCACCACTCGATCGTCTCTACAGATAGCCGTGTATGTATATACAAAGAAAGTAAAATTCCACGATCCTGGTATAACAGAAACCCCCTAATCCCATCGCGCCCACATGAGTTTAAAAAGGCCAATTAGTACCAGCAAAAAAATGCCAACAATCGCTCGCTCCTGACAACAACAATAAAATCCCATCAAGCTCTACTCAAGAAACGATCAGCATCATCACAGCTTGCGAAGGAAGTTCATTAAGTAATAAATGACACTCGATAATAGCTGCTCCCTCGCGACTCCCCCACCCAAAAGTAAACCATCATCAGAGACCCGCCGGTGCAGGCGTTTGCACAAGCCCGCGAAATTCAAAGTGCATCCGCGCGTTGCTCAAGCACTCGTCCCTCTCCTCGTGCTGCATATACATACACACTACTGCGCTTATGTTATTCTCTCTCTCTCTCTCTCTCTTAAGCTGCAACGCCGTGGCGAGGCTCATTTCCGTTAGCCATTTACGGACAGCGGGGGCTGACAAAGCCTGTGTTCCAATTACATAACAGTCTAGACACCCACCTCTCTCGTCTTTTTTTTTCTCCACCAAGGATGCAACATCCCGGCGGACAATCGATGGTAGGAGGACAAACGATCGTTCACCTACGTGTATATTTATACTGTCTGTGTGTGTGTGTGTGTGCAGAACAAGTGCTGCGGGGAGTAGTCGCGTTGCAGTGCATTTTTGAAAATTGCATTATTTGCAAATAAGTATATCTTAAGCAAACTATTAGTCATAGCCTGATGCAGCAGTGCGAGTGTATGTATACGTGATTCTTGGAATCGGCGAGAGTATAGAAACCAGAACAAAGAAAATGCCTGGAAAGCTGTTTGCAGACTCTCGGGGGCTGGCTGGCTCTCCGTATTATGACTTGGATATACTTACAAGCTCTCGACACACTGCGTGTCGCGACGAGAGATATTTCGTTATATATACGCAACCGACGAGTATAATGATCCCCTCGTATGTGTGTGTCTTCTTCTCTCTCTCTCTCTGAGCGAGTTGACATTTTTTAGGGATTTATTTATGATATATTGTGATCGTAAATCCTCGAGCGAGAGGATCACGCCGAGTAATTGGACTGCCCTCTTTAAAGCGAGCTTTTCTCGAGGTATATAGAATATATATTATAACGAGCTGTGTGCGCTTTTTTTCCTTTATAGCCGAACAAGAAGATTCCATTTTCTCGTGAATAATATAACAAGCCTGTGTACGGCTGATGATCCATCACTGCGGAGTTGGCGTAACGAAAAATTAGCTGAGATTTTATTCAAGCGCACGCGTGTCCCCGCGCAAGAGAGAAAAACAATTAGAAAATGCAAAGTTACAGTCGAGAGATAAACACATAGTTTTCTGAATCAGACTATACAGATTCTTGAAGAAAAAAAAAACAACGATATTATATTTCTATTATGTGCTCACGTCGTTGCACTCCTCGTGTAGGCAGATTCAATTGAAAATCGGTTTCATATATACTATATTCGACGCCGTGTGTATTGTTTGACAAAAATATTCAATCAAAAACTTGCTCAACGCGGCTTGTCACACACTGTCATCCTGTTTGCGACTATAGCATCAGCGCAATCCTGTGTATATTATAAAGGTGTGCACGACTACCGACGACTATTAGGGCAAAAACGTTGCCAATTAAAACTTCATTAGGACGAAAATCCCTGGGGGCGTCCATTATACAGTCGCGCAAAAACCGAAACTATATATAATTATTATTGCGTAAAAATAATGTTGATTTAGATAAAATTTCCCGGCATATAAAATGCATTATTTATTATGACAAACTACCCGCCGCAGCTCTCTATCTTAAACGCAGCCGCGCGCATTAATAAAAGAGAGAGAATATAACCGGCTTATAAAGTTTTTGCGCGCATATGTGTGTGTCCTCAATTAATATTTTATTTCCTGTTGTATACGGCCGTTGCGCACAGAAAACGACGCATCGTCGTAATGCCTAACGGCGCGACTTTTCGCGTTATCCCCCGCCTGTCTTCCTTTACAAATGCTGTATACAGCTCTCCGCGGCTTCAATCACGCTGAGATTTTTTACAATGGCCTAAGAATATTTTCCTCTCTCGGGGATATGTAACTGTAAAATTTACCTCTCGAAGATTCTTCTTCTTCTTCTTCTTCTTGTTCGCGCTTAAATTTTAATTAAGCTGAAGATATGCGGGAAACGATATAATTCCGGCGTTGTGTATCTGCACGCAGAAAAGAAAACAAGTGGAACACACACACGTGAATAGACGTTGTTTCCATGCCTTTTCGCGTAAATCTTACATCGGAGAGCGCGCGCATCGATTTCATAACCGTGTAATTTCGTAATTTCGTAACCGCACCTACTTGTCATCACTTCGCCGTAAGTATACCTACCATTCCGTTAATATATTGTGGCGTTTTCTTATGGACGAGTGTATGTGTATAGCTATACACGCGCTTTTTAATACACGACGACGAAATAAGCCTTACCGCACTCGAGAGGCTAAATTAACTAAGCGAATTGGAAAAGAGTTTTTTCAGTATAGATTAATTAAAAACTGATCTCTCGAGGTGACCATATAAATATCGGTGTTGCGAAAACAATGTGTAATTACACGAAATATATATCGGATAAAGACACATGTACGAAGGAGAAGAAGAAGAAGAAGAGTGACGAAGCGTGCATATACAAGAGAAAGTGAAACCTTGGCTGGCTATTAAGCCATCTGGCTATTATTTGCGCCACCGCGTAGATGTCAATAACGTTAGCTGCGATTGTCATATGCACCCGTGGCTGCTGCTGCAGTCGTTGCCTCATATCTAATCTTAAAAAGGTGCCGTTACTTTGTCTCTCCCACACTTTATATGTATATACTCGTCTTGTGTCCGATAAGTGAATTTTCTTATATATATTTCGTAAATTTGCATCGATTATGCAACAACATGCTCCTCTCTCTCATCGTCCTCTCGGATATTTTACGGCGCGAACGTAAAAATCAAATTAAGAAGTCTGGCTGTCGTACCTTTTTTTTTGCGGCGGTTGTATAGGATTATAAATTTCGGTATTTATTGGAATGTTCGACTTTCTTTATAAGCCGCGCGCGCGCGCGCGAGCCACGTGTCGTGGCTTTTAACCGAGTTTTTCTCTCGTGAATCAGCGGCGGGTGAAATTTATTGTAACTTTATGCTGTGTATAAAAAAAGGAAGAAACGAAAGCGGAATTTTCGGTTCTATTATAATACAGAGCGTTAAGGTTATTTATGACTCGTAAATTATTTTCTAAGATATCCGGCGTCAATTTGAAATTTATCATTGAATATATATGGACTCTGATGTACGCGGGTAAAAAGGATGATATGCTTATATAGGTGTATATAGAGGAGAATGAGGTGTAACTCAGTGGTTTTAAATTAAACAAAAATATTTATTTTCATCAATATAAGCTTAAGTACTGGCCGCTTTTACTGTGTTTTTTTACTCTTAACATTACTATTTACAAATAAAAGACGCTCGAGCGAATCGCTCGCTCCGTATAATTACAATACCTACAGCTTTTTCTTTATTTATATATAACAAGTGGAAAAAAAGCAAACAATATCTTTTCAGGCATCAAGAAAAAAAAATGGAATGCCACGCGTTTCCTTCGTATAATATAGACTCTCTTCGTCTATATATATACACCGTGATTTGTAGTTTACTGGCCTTTTGATTTACTAAGGATCACATTTTTTAAGTTTGCGTCGTCGACAAACCGTCGTCATACACGTATTAAGAGTATACATACACACACATATATATATATATATATAGAAATAGATCCTGTACATGTTCGTTAAATAAAATATCTATATATATAATATTTTATAATATCAATATAGTACAATAAAATAATTCTATGACTGTTCGTTGCATCTGCCTTCAATTCGATATAAAATGAATACGCTGACGTTGGATACTTACATATTTGGTCGCGCGCATAATAATATATATAATATTTATGTATAATAGACGTATACACACTATGGGCTCTCGCGTTAAGTGTAACAATAAAAAAAAAGAAAGGTTCTCAAGCTATCTACTATTGATGGAAAAGAGGGGAGGATGGATTACTCAGCTCGTGTTTTACAACCGAATTTTTAAGTACAATATGTGGCTTGTTTCTGAACACAATTTTTCGTACACGTACACACATACATACTCGTCGCTATACATCGAGACATTCAAGATAAAGACAGGCGTCGCGGCGTCCCCGACCAACATATCGTGTGTGTGTGTGCAGGGGATGGCTCAGTCAAACGTTTGATATTACATATCAGTCGGGACCAGCCCGCCTCTGTCCGAATGTGCTACATGTCATCATCATTCATATTTACACACTGTTCTCGCGAATTTCAGCTACAACGATACCTCGGCCGGCCTCTTAACGTCGAGGCTCAAATCGAGCGGATTACTCTTGCCGGTGTTCTCCTGTTGCGTACCGATCTTGTTCGGCGAGCTGCTCTGCTCTCGTTCCTGGGACTTTTCACGCTCAGAGTCGACTACGCGATTCGACCTGTGAAAGCTGCTCTTGAGGGTCGACCTGACGCTCAGGTCGATAGGTTCCATCTGCTCGACGGCCAGGCCACCTGGACTAGGACTCGCCAGTAGTAAGTCACCGCCTCTGAGCGAGTGATGCGACGTCGCAGGGGTTACCAGTTCGCTTGGAGGGTAGACCAGCCCGTGGTGATGGTGCTGGTGGTGGTGGTAGTCCGTGGCGAGGGTGACCGTCGCGTTGATCTTCCGCCTGGGTGGTGAGTTGCCCTCCTGCTTGAAGTAGCTAAACGCCGAGTTGCTACGCGAGTCGTGCTCGTCGCTCTCAACGGAGGAGGCGCCACTGTCGCTAGGCGTATCGGTAGTCCTCTTGTAGATCGGTAAGAACGGCCGGAAAACCTCGAGCGAACTCGCGGACGCCATGGCGCTGGGGTCCTTCTGACCGGCTGCGACCAGACCGAACATGGCCGAACTCGAGACGAGGTCCTTGTAGGGAAATGACGGTGGTGTGCTGTTCCTAGGTGGCGTCGTGTTGGCCGACGACTGCTGCTGGAGACTGTTCACCCGGTCCTCCTCCTTCTGCCAGGCTAAGAGTTTCAGCTGGTTCTGAAGCACCAGGTCGTCAGGTCGGGGTGACTTGCCGTCGCTGCCGACGCCACGGTTGCTCTTCTGCTTCATCATCGCCACGTGGAGGAGATGCGACTGCAGCGCCAGATCCTCCTGACTCGGTGACGTTTGCTCGCGACCGTCCTTGGCCGAGGAACCGTAGCCCAGAAGACTCTGCTGGGACTGGGACTGACCTAAACCTGGCAGAAAACCTGGTATGAAACCTGCCGCTCCAAAGTGCGAGGCCGCGAGACTACTGGCGTTTTGGCTGTTGTTGGATTGTTCCTGGAGGAGACAGTGGATCTTAAACCAGTTGGAACGACGACCGTACCGGGAACCTGACTTGGACATACCGACCATTAGACATTTCCGTAATCGGCAGGCTTTGCAGGCCGTACGGTTTTTCTTGTTGATGACGCAGACGCCGCCGTTCTTGCACTCCGATATGCTGCCCAGGTTGTTGTAAGTTCGGCCGAAGAAGGACTACAACAGACAACGATTAATTGAATTAGTAACAATTTATAAAAAAGAGACTTTAGAGTATACAATATATTATATTCTAACTGATTTTTCCTAGGTATACGCCGGGATTAGAAAGGCGCGCATCGGCCCTGGGATTATAGGATAGTCGCTCAAAGTTCGATCGATTTTTCTCTCTCTCTCTATATATAATCCTCTCCCCTATTAAGGCTATGTAGGTGTGTTTGCGATTCACCTTCACTCCACAGCCACTACTGCTATCGCGGAGTGATTGAGAAATTTTTATTATCCTTGCAGAGAGAGACGCTTTTTAATTCGTGAAGCAACAAGAAGGTGTCCAGTCTGATGAGATATAGATATTACAGTTTCGAAAAAGAGGAGGAGGTGTGCATACATCCGCTAAACGGAGGTAGCTTTGGACCAAATGTGCAGAGCATCGGAACGACGACGACAGAGGGAGAGAGGAAACTGTTATTGGCGCAAGTGTTTCGCTAGGTGCTGCAACCGACCTAGGTCATTGTTACTTCCGACAGCAGGTGTTTGGCAATTGGGTACTTGCTCCTTCTCTCTCTCTCTCTTGCAAGTAAGTTGCTTGAACTCTATATAACAAAGAATTCGCTGTGTTTAGCTGCGCTGCTGACTGACGCAATGGAGGAAATGAGCGTAAGAATACTGAGAGTGTCGAAACTCGTCGTCGGAGGCATGAATGATCTCTCTCTCTCTCTCTCTCGTGATGGACTTAACTACGGTCTCTCCCTCGAGAGAGGATTACAATCGGAGATTTTCTTTTATCTCTCGTTCTTTTGCAAACTCATACACACACACAGCTACTTTTATCTATCAGGGCCAGCTGAATTAATGACGCTGTATTAGAGGCGTGGTAATTTCATATATGTATATCCGAATATCAGTGTACAGCTAATATAATAAAAAAAGAGAGTCTGACGTTGCGTAATCGGGTCGCAAAACGAGTACACGATCTTAATTCTAACGTTTCATTTTTTCTCTCTCTCTCGTAATACGCTATAATTGCATTGTGCCGCGCGCTGTAAGCGCGCTTTCGGTAATTCATTTTCCCAGCGCTTCTTTTATATACACTACATGCGCTTTTACCTCTCGGACATGCCTGTATATATACCAAAGCGATATTAAGCGTATATAGCTTATTGACTCTATTGGTACACGGCAGATGAAAGGGATGGTATTAGTGTGTGTTAATTTGACAAAACCGCGTCTGTAAAGACTAGACTGACCGATGGCTTATATCAGGCGTATATATCTGTCCGCCGATGCAGTAACTAATGCGTCTGGCATCAGTCATGTTGGATTAGCGTTCTCTCGGTATATTAGAGTGTTGTGACTGATGTGTATATATATGTCGGCATCAATCACTTGACACACTCGCTATATAGTCTTCTTCTTCTTCGTCTTCTTCTTCAGTGTTAATTCGAGACACGGCCCAAAACGATTTTTCGAACCACATTAGTCACTTATAATATATACATATGAGCGAGTAATTTTTTGTCGGAATATGCCAATAATATATAGATGATGATGATGATGATGATGCTTACAGCCGTTAGCACGTCTTCTGATTGCATTTGTATAGCTTCTATATAGTACATACACTCACCATGGGTGGGAGTATATATACACATATACATACATATACAGATAAAGAAAGAGGGACAGCACTGATTGTCGTTTCTTCTCCTCTCTTCGAGTCTATGCTGTCGTCATGCGCAATCATAAGCGCTACAAGTATACAGAAAGCGCTGGCGAGTTCTGCTCATCCTTGGCGGCAATACAAGTACGTGTATAGCTCGACTCCTTTCCTTTCTCTCTCTCTCTCCCATCCGCCCGCATCTCTACACACATATACACACACACACACAGTCTCGGAGAGCCTCATCCGGAGCACCTGTAACGCGAGATAGGCCTTTCTCTGTGTCACGACACGAGAGAGTATAGGCCCCGTCACGACTTTGCGCGTCGGGTAAATATGATCTCGTTGCAGCGCCGCGAACTCTCTAAGTGATAGTAATCAGCCGAGTGCATTTTTTTTTCTTCTTCTTTCAAGCTTTTCATTTGACCTCACAGTTGAGAGAGAGAGAGACAGAAAAAAAGATGTACATTAATGGGAGCGTTGGTTATATATATCGTGTGCTATAGTTGCAACGAAGCTTGCGTGTGTGTATGATGCGAGAGAGCGCATACTCCAAATTCTCCGCGCAGCTCGCGTGCACTTTCGGCCCCGCATTTTTCATCGGCTTTGATGATGATGCTTCTTCTTCTTTTTTACAATTTACGCTTTTCTCACGCTAAGCTTCGCGTGATGCTCGTAATTTCAGCTATACTAGAGTATTATAGTTGTCAAAATTTCTTCTTCTTTTTTGACACATACCATGTGGATTAATGCAACTCATTGTGTGTGTGTGTGTCTTTAAACGCGTATTATAGTCTCTCGTCGAATTTGTTTTTCGAAAGCGCCGTGAATACCTTAGCTTTCCCCGGTCGCGCACAAGCCGGAGACATCAATGACTGTCCGGTGCAATCAGCGGTGTTCTCGTGAGATAAAAAAGCCTCGTATTTGCGCGGGAAATTAGCGCTTCGCTGCGTACGGAGGAAATAAATAAAGTGCTATGCACAGGCGCGTCTTCTTCTTCTTCTTCTTGTATATATATAGTGCGCTCGTCGTCTGTGGGTGAAAGTCGCAGAGTTATCGGACCTCCGGTATCGGGTCGCGACTATTTGCTTCCGTGGATGGCTATAACACACGCCTTCAGGCGAAGAGTTAAACTCGACCTTTCTATCTATCTATCCTCTACTGCGCGTGAATTAGCCGCTGTGTGTGTGTGTATAGTGACACTTTTCAGGAGGCGTTTCTTCCTCGTTATATACGGAATTTCCGATTAATCAATGACTTTCCCTGATAATATATTATAAAGACGATAATTCATTGTAGGCGTGAGTTTTTTTTTTCGAAAAGTTTATTGTCTATTTGATGATGCTCAACTTTGAACTAAGCGCGGAGAAAGCCGCGAGCTTCTCTTTAAAGGCGACATACACCTTTTTTGTTTGTGTGTATGTGTATATATAGGTATGTACTCGACTTATGCAATATACATAACGACGCGCTCTGTTGAAAAAAAAGAGGAACACATCACAACACGTGAAAGTGTATATGAGCTATATATATACACACTCGATGTGCTCGAAATGACGGCCGAGTATGTGAACCCAGCCGTGGCCGTGCTTTTCAGCCGCATATTTCGAGGTATTATTGCGAGATGATGAGCCTCGAGCTGTGAAGCCCGTTAATTATCACTTGGAAATCGACGTGTTCTATTTTTCTTTTTGTTTTGAAACGCGCGCGATCGTGAAATATGACATACGCATTGTCAGGTTCGCGCTCTCGAAAAAAGGGCGCGAAATTCAAAAAAATTAAATAACACGAGCCTCCTAATTCGTATTGCGAAAAACGACCATTCATAAAACCAGCGCATACACACACGCAAAGTAAAAGTCCCTCTCGATAGACACTGCGAATAACCTGCAGCTGTATACAATACATAGTGGGGGAAGAAGAACAGAGATAGAGAGGAAAAGGCAAAAAAAATGACATGTTTAGAGAAATGATGTCGCTAGGCGCATAAAGAGACTTGCAATTTGCTGGAAATGTAGAGAGAGATGCCGCACACGTTGTATACTGCACGAAACGCTGAATGCGTTTCTGGAACACGACGGTCTCTATACATATATATATACGTGTGCGTCGCTCGTTGCATAATATCGATTGTTATGAAAAGTTCTCGCGATCGCCGGTGCGCTCTCGTATTATATACAGCAACTCCGCGCGGCGTCTGACTCTAGTATACTATAGTAGTTGCGTATTACACAGCAAAAGAGACTTGAATCACCGGCTGAATGTTAAGTGCGATTTGCAAACGCGATTTCGTTTCGCGGCGGCGGCGGCGGCGGCGGCTGAGGCAACGGGCGTGAACTGGGCCAGTAGTGGTAGTTACCGATCGCTCCGCGGAATATAATTCGACGCGCCGGTTTCGATTTCGTTTCGCGTGCGACTGCATCAATCTTCTGGAGTAGGATATGTCTTCTTTCGTAATTGTCTGATGACCGTGACTTTTTTTTTGGGGGGGCTTATTTGTATATGTAATCGGTTGATGAACACTCTTGAAGATCGGTTGGAAAATCTGTTCTCTGTTTGTTGAGAGAAAAAGTGGCTAAATCTTGATATATACACCGGGCGTTGCACAAAAGTGCTATTTCCACGGCGTCATTGTTTTCTAGTCCACTTAATTGCCAAAGTCTCAACACTATTGCAGTGTCCTTGAAAGACAACGCGGTGTACGGCGAATGTATATATAGGTATATATCTTGAAATCTAACCTAAAATTGGAGGCGCTTGCGCTATAGTCGATCGTTAAAGTCACTACTCGTTACGCTCGGCAATTTTCCAGGCTAGAAGCCTAGGCTTTACGTAACCAAAGACTTATCGCTCTAATTTTCGACCTTTCTATGTATATATATAAAATCACGTAGTCACTCTAGCGTCGAATAATAGACACAGAGAAAAAAAATGCAAAAGTATGCGCATCATCAGGGACATCTCTATTCACAATCGTCCTTTTATATATACACTTACTTACTCTCCGGGAGAGGAAGTAATAGCAATAAATCGGACGATTGTGAGGAAAAGCTCCGATGCATAGGGCTCACCGCGGTCACGTTTCGTGTTCATCAAGCGGCTTCTTCTTCTTCTTCTTCTTCTTCAAGGAGGTCATCGAAACGTCCCGCTGATGAATCAACGGAAACTAACACTATAGGCGCCTCTTGGCTATTCTCTCGTCCGCATCTCTCTCTCTTTGGTCGTCGTCTCTTTAGTCAGCGTTTCTTTTCACAGAAATAACAACCTTCGGCGACTGCGTTGCGACAGAACAATGGGAGTAATAGTATCACATCACCATAGACCTCGTGTACTATAGGCATGTTGAAAGTTGATGCATCAATGGTCCCGAGAGAGAGAGTTAATGCAGAGGAACGATTATCATTACGTAAAATATAGATACGCTCATTTTATTTGATACTGTCAAAGTTTGATAACACGTGTATTTTAGGCAAACTCGAATCGTGGCTGATGTTTTCGTAATCGCACGAATTTGTCTCCTAAGAGTATATATTCGCTACACACGAAAAAATAAGCCTACAATAATTATTCCAGACTCAGGCCATAAAAAAACACAACATATAATACTTTTCTCGGGAGTGTCCTCTTTTCTTTTCTTTTTCCACGAGTCGAGCAAACATTTGCTTTATCCGTGCGCTCAATTGCGCGGCTCTACTCTCTTGAGTGATAACAGAAAGCTCCTCGTATATACATATATATATTTCCCCTGAGGCTGTGAGGTGCGAAGTGTCGTGAAATCTCGTCTCTCTCTCTCGGGCATTGCTATGCAAATGAGCTCTCTCAACGCGAGCGTACGTGCAATTAGGTGGGGACTTGTTCCTTTTGTGTCCCGACGACGAGACTTGACACTCCCAAGGCAGGTGTTTCTTCGACTACTTTGAGCCTATGCGTTTTTTCACGTAAAGAAAGCTGTCTGTGTGTATGTGTGTGTGTGATATGACACACGTGGCTTTCTTATTTTCGCGTAAAGTTTGTGATTCGAAGGTTATTGAACTGTATAGAAAACTTATATATACGGGAATACTCTGTGAGGATTTCCTTCATTAGGTGACAATAAAAAAATAATCGAACATCTCTCCACGAAAAACTGGTTTCTTTCTCTTATATGCGGTGATATACGATTCGGGTCGCTCTCCGAGTGGTCCCATACGTTTATACGAGAGTATCGAAACTATTTTTTATCACCTAAAAAGTGTATATATACACACAGGGTGGCGGGCTTTAATACCCTGGAATCTTTGGAATTTCCGGACTCCGGGAAGATCTCGCTCGCTGTCTCTTATTTTATGGTCCATTTGTTATGCTTTAACACTTTGCGTCTGACTTTATATATTTATTCGATCGCATTAACATGCGCTGCTTGTAGAGATGAGATTTTCGGGCTTCTATGAAACTTTTGACTCATACTACATGTATATATAGGTATATATACCAGTTGAACGAACGATCAAATCTTTTTTATTCAGAATAGCGCAATAATTCCAATTGGATTATACGCGAAAAATATAAATAACGAAGAAAATGAGACGTTTATACAGGAAAATATCGCAGCGGACTAAGCGTATATCAGAGAATTAGTCGTGTCGTTTAAGAAGATTTAGCGGTTTTATAGATAGTCTCTACTCCCGGCTCTTTATGCAAACTCTTATATGTGTATACGTATGTATGAATATTTATTTTCTTCGAACTGCACACACACACGGACCACCCATCATTCCGTTCTTTAAACTTTATTTGTCCTCTCCTTTCTCGCAGCTTTTGGCCTTTTTCTCACTGGCAGAAGAGAGAGAAACACGTCCTATACTATATAGCCAGTTGTTTGTTATCGGCATTGGGATCGCGTTGTATATATATATATACAATGGCTTAAGTGAGCCGAGTAATTTCTTGCTTTAAATCGCATTTTAAGATATATCAGAACGGAGCATCAAATTTCGCGCATGTATATCGGGAGATTACGATAATAAGACGAGAATTTTATGTCCCCAGCACCGAATCTAAATGTCGCGTCCGATTTTTATGTCCCGTGAAATAGTCTCTCCTAAAAGCGCTGAGCCTCTTCTTTTCGATCGTCTTCTATACTTTTATTATTTTTTTTTGCTTCGATCGAGTGAGCTGAGAAACAGCGAATAAAAAAATACAGTTTATTTGAGGTCGTTAATATTCCGAAATCTCTCGGAGAGACTAATCAACGACACCGAAATCGAATCTCGCAGAATCGTAACTCTCTCCTCTCGATACTCCAAAACTATCGCGATCTATATGCGTTACGCTCCTGGTATAAAATTAACGAGTAAAAATCGTTAAGAGGTTAACTTTTGCTTGACCATTTTCATTCAATATAAATAAAAAAATCAAATTATTAAATTATAACAATGATTTTAAACAAATATCTAGCTTAATCTTTTGGTTTATTTTGGTTAAGCGACTTTTCAGCTAAATCGTTAAGTAATAATTAGCTAAATCGTCCAAAATTAGCTTATTCTTAGCTAATAAATCGTTAAGATTTCTACCAGGGGCAAAAAGTTTAAAAAACCGTCGATCGAAGCTTCTTTCAATATAAGGACACACACTCTGCAAATTAGCATTGAAAAGCACATTGTTTAAAGAAAAAAAGGAGGTCAGACCGTTAATTGCATCGAAAATAAATGTATGTATAATATCAGACCGCACATCATCATAATAAAAAGTAGGGAAGAAGAATATATAAAAAAAAGGCCGCGAACTTTCCAGGGCAATCTCGTCGCAATGGCATAATTAAAAGACACGTCTCAAGTCGTGAGCTCGAGACGGTCGCGTCGTTTCGGTCGAGAGAGTCAAGAAGAAGAAGAGACACAAGCCATCAATCGCCTCGATTGCTCTCGAGTCCCTCGTCGTCGTCGTCGGAGCTCTTGCGAAGTGCAGAAGCGCGCTCCTTCGCATTCCGCACGTCCAGCGCGCGCAAATAAATTTTTTTCGCGTCCTCCGTACACACACACACACACACATACAAAGAGCGAGGTTGCCGTTGTGGCCATTGTCCTGAAGCTTCTATATATATATGTATTTCGGGATGAATGAGGCCGGCGCTTATGAATCACGCTGACGCTCGACTTCTGCTGCTGCTACCCACGGACGAAAATTGAATCGTGATGATACATAAATTTGCCCCACCTCGCGAGTATGTAGTCTTCTTCCTACCTCCCGGTGTATATATGTACTCGTAAAAGCTTGCATAATGCTTGTGGCACAGAAGCATTGAGTCACGAAAAAAATACTCGGGAAATTTTAATTTTGGATCGACCTGAAGGAAAAATTCTTATCTCTCTCTCTCTCAGATTATTAAATTGTTTCCGCGGAAGCTGCTTGTGTCTAGAAGATTTGCGGCGGTCTTAAACAGGCGACACAAAGCTTATCGCGAATTTTTATAAGAAACTCGCCGTGAAATAGTCTGAATTCAGTCGCGAGGGAGGAAGAGAGAAGACGATAAGAGTGTGTGTGTGTCGCCGAGAAAGAAGACGAAAAGGTCGGCGCATTTCTTACGAGCGACGTGTCACGGTTATTAGTATGCTAATCGAGATCCCATTCCATTCGGGTGTATATATATACGTGTTATTGTGAAAAGTCGGAATTCCGCGTAGAAAGACACATCCGTTTGAATTAAAATTATACTCTAATACACTTTTCGGTGAAATTCGTACGTATAATGTGTGTCGCAAGAAGCTTCTGCTAAGAAGAAGAAGAAGAAGAAGAAGGGAGAAAAGCTAAAGTTACAGATTTAGATGAGCGAGAGATAGAGCCGCTTGTCCGCCATTAACTGTCCGGCAGCTGGAATTTATGTTTTTGAGGTAGAGAACGTTGCAGCAGCAGCAGCAGCAGCAGCAGCCGATCGGTTAAGAGAAGCAGCAGTGGCTACTCTTCTTTTCCCCTACTTTCCGCACACACATGGCTCTCTCTCACCTTTAGGAACGGTGTGTGTCTCGTATATAGAGCTAAACTTTCTTGTCACGAGAGTTTTCTTTCTCAATTTCGAGCGCACATTTAATATAAATTTTTGTATATCTATATACATACAAGAAGCCGAGTATAGGAACTAAGTGGACTCATTAGCAATTAGAAATAATTATATTCCACACAGCCGCGAGAGCGTATATATATACACTATATAACCGTATTGGGAATACGATCGACTGTATATATGCAGATCGTCCCGAAGCCGCGTGCACATAAAATTTCGCGATCGACCTCTCGGAGAGCTCTGCAGTGCGCACAGGTTACATACACACACATAGACAGAGAGAAAGGGGGAGGGGGAGAGAGATTTATCCCGGTGCAGCGTTATCTCTGTCCTCTCTCTCTCTCTCTCTCTCTCTCTCAAGAGAGAAACCCGTGGGTCGTCTTGCGCACTAGGTAAACTATTGCTCGTTGTTAGCCTAATGAGATCCAATCGGATGGGTCACTTAGTATGCGGTACCGATATTCCTTCCACTTGCTCACGAGAGAGAGAGAGAGAGAGACTATATACAGTATATAGAGAGGCGCCTTGACGTCCGCAGGTCGAGAGCAAGGGTCAACACCCTTTGCGATGTGCATCGCGCGCGCGCGCGCGAGAGCGGCTGTTAACAAGACTACGCGCGCTTCGATTATAGACTGCTCTCTCTCTCTCTCTCACTGAGCGCCTGGATAGTATGCAGACAAGCTTGCACGTGAACGGTGCGCGCTGCTGCGGCCAATTTGCCCGAGTATATAGCGAGGTTGACGCTTTTACCGCATGCGAGAGATGTGCTGCAGAAGCAATGATGTATCGAGACAGCTGAGAGATTGCGAATATGTCATAACACCTTTTAGTGCGCGCCTACTGCAATTACGTCGTTAACGCGCGCTCTTCTTTTTTTTAATATTTGTGTATTATATTGTGCGGGATTAATTGTTAATTTCAAGATATTCGCAGGCTGTGTGTGTATAACTGTAAACAGAAGGAGCAGAAAAGCCTGCCATTTTTCGCTTTACGAGCTGAATATGCGGTGAAGCACGATGCGGTCGTCGAGAGAGAGAGAGAGAGAGAGAGAGAGAGCAATTTTTCCCCGCCCAGAAGCATCAGCAGAGTCAAAGTCACCGCAACAACAGTCTTATAGCTTCCGTGGAGAGAAAAATCTCTCTTTCTCTGGCGAGATTGCTTGTATATTCTAAAAATAAAAAAGCCCGCGAAATTCAAATATTATAATTACCTTGCAACCCTCGCAGGTGAACGCTCCGAAGTGGAAACCAGCGGCTGGTTCTCCGCAGACTTTGCACTGTTGATTCATCTGCAAGAGAAAGACGAGATTAGTTGGAAAAATGTATAAAAAATAAATATCGTGTTTTGCTCCAAAAAAATGGCATCATAATAACGCTCTGGGTGGCGCGCGTCCTGCTTTTATAGCCTCTCACGAAGAAGAAGAAGAAGAAGAGAGTGATGGAAAAAGAGCGGGCCTATTCAGACCGATGCATCGAATAACGCGCCGCGGAGGGCAGTAAAAGTTTTATTATTCCTCGTGTCCGCGAAAGAAAATCAGATTACGCGCTATATGTGCGAGAGAGAAGTGAAAATCACGAATGCCGCATAATGCGACAAGAGAAAATCGTCTGGAATTTTCTCTCACCCTTCATGGAGAGAAATCTCAGCTCTCTAATATGTATCGATTTTATAAATATATTCCTGTGAGAAAATGTGTATAATAGAGGCCGTGCATATTTGCGAGAAAAAAAGAATAAAGAAATCATCTCTCGGCTCCCGTTCTTCTTTCGTCCTCTCATTCGCAGGAGCCGCCGCGGTATAATTCCCTCGTCCCTTATCTCTTTCAAGCTTTATACATTCTCTTTTTGCGTCGTCGCGCGGGACGTATTGCAGTCTGCGGTCGCAGTAGTAGCCTGTCTCTCTCTCTCTCTCTCTCTCTCGCGGCTAACTTCGCATTTAAAAGGTCGCCTTTATCCGCACGATATCTATGTAGATTAAAGCCGTCTCATAACAGCGCAGCAAAGCAGGTGCCTAATAAGGCCTTTTAGCCGAGAGCATTTGCATTAGTATATATATGTGTCTTCTTCTCTCTCTCTCTCTGTCTCTATATATGTATACCGGAAAGTCGGTTCTCTGACATAATCTCCGGAGCGAAGGAAAAATTATAACGTTTTCCGTCATTGCGGAAGTAGCGTTTTTTTTTTTTCGTTCGAGTGAGTGAGAAGAAGAACGAAGAGGATGTCGCGATTATTCGAGAGACACACACACGGGCTTTCTAGAAATCGCCGGTGAGAATGCGAGTAGTGTATATATAGCGACGGACTCGATTGATCGAATCACTTTGATTGATGGCGAGCCTTTAGATTTGCTGTTTTATTTATCGACTACTCGCTCTGCCATGCGCTTTTTCTTCCCTAAAGCAGGTGCTTATTTGAATTATAGAACACGTCGTCGTCTGTCTCTCCGATTTTTTTCTTTTGTATACCTAGTTCGTCAAAATTCTCTGCGTTCTTTCTTCGGTATATAACGAAAAATTTCTAAATTCTTCTCTAAATCCGGACTAATTAGTCTCCGTGATGTGTCTACATCGACATCACACGTTTATGTTTTCATCCGGGAGAGCAGATGATGAACCGAATGCTTTTCTTACACAAAGCCGCATGAAAATCGGTATAGCTCGTTTTTGCGCCTAGTCGGTATTTTAACGAGAATTCGCCGCTCTCGAGAGTAATTAGAGCGACAGAGGGATGCTGCTACTGTATGTCTCGGTCATTTGTACTTAATTACGTTATGTCGACCTCCGGCGCTGTAAGAGATGAGAGAGAGAAAGCAACACAAAGACGCTGTGTGCTCCCGTTCACCGCTTCTTCTTCTTCTTCTTCTTCTTCTTCTCTTCTTCTGTGTTGTTGTATATATATATGCGACGAATTGCCGAGATCGTTAAGCCTCCTTTCCGGAGGCTCTTTTCTCTCCTCCTTTGGAGCTTCTTATCCTTTTCTCTTTTTTTCTTCTTCTTCTCGACAGAGCTACTATCCTCCGCTTTTATTATCTTCTTCGGTGAAGACTATACACCTGGAGAGAATAATCGTTCGACACTTAATAATTATTTTTCTTCAATAGGCCCCGCGCGCGTATTATATAGAGGACGATTTGTCCGCTACTGCAATCACTGCTGTAATAATAATAGCGGCGCATCAGTAGCTGCTGAGAAAAATTTCTTCTAATAACTTTATTTTATTATATGAGAGAATACGAACGTGAGCCTTTGGTTATTATAGTAGACGAGAGAGTAGCTGATGCAACTTTTGCTTGACGATTTCATTTTCGAGGTGAAAAAAATGAAACACGATTTGAATAAAAAATCGATATTCTCTCTCTCTGTCTATCCGTGACCCTTATATTATATGATCGTCGGGTTTTTTCCTGGATCTTCAATTAACGGTCAAGTACATAAATCATCGACGCCGCGATCATCATCGAAGAAGTGGAAAAAAAAAATAGTCGAGTATTCCAAATCCACACGCGCTCGCAAGACGGTTATGTATACCATTTCCGCCTAATCGGGTACTATGTTTTCGAGTCGTTCTCTCGTGTCCGTAATTAAAGAATCTGCCGACACACACATACACACACAATCGAGTATTAGTATGGCATTAGAATTTAGGGAAAGAAAGTTTGTATATACTACTCCATTTGTGATTATAATTAGGCGAAAAGTCTGGGAATCGGTTTATTATACAGTATAATATATATATCGTTATCTATTATATTTATATATATAAAGTCCGGATCTCGAAGGGAAGAATTTCGGCGAAATATATATATATACACCGGGTCAAGGCTCGGTCATCAGTAGTATATTAGTATCATCCCGTTCGATTTCAAGGACACAAACTATAAGACGATGAGATGAAATCGGAGTGTATCAAAGCGAGGGTATATATATACCTAACAGAATATCCGCGCGCGCTCTCGATATATATTCATCCGCGACGGCACAATCTCCTCATTTGCATATAAGCAATTGCATTCCAGTTTTTACAGAAACGGAATTTATAAGACAAAGCGCGCGGAATGCTTCTTTGCAACAGGAGATTAAGTGGATCTCTTCGCTTTTATATATACATATATATGCTTATACACATACACACACACACATATATATATAATATATAGAGAGAGACGGATATGCACTTGGCGTAAATTATAAAGCCGAGCGAAGAAGAAGAAGCGCGCTCGCGTTATATATATCCTATACACACACACACGTATATATAGTGGGTGTTACGAGTACTAGCGCACATACGAGCAAGAGTAGCTTCCAAGGCCGGAAAAAAACGATTGTGTATTACCAGTGACGCGCGCTCTCTTCGCGGATGCGCGAGAGGAATCTTAAACGAGCTTTTCGCCGCCGCCGCCGCCGTTCGGCTGTAAGTGTAGTATTACATATATATATGTGCTATACGTTATTGGCGAATGGAAAAGTCGCTGCGCCTTATTTCAATAATTTCCTCCTCTTCGAGAGAGAGATGTATATATACGTATATATACATTGTACGAGGCGCCGAGTGCTATATAGGGTGAGGGTATATAATGACGAGGTTATTAAAGATTGGAGCTGCTCTTTCTTCCATACGTTTGAAAAACAAGTTACTTCGTTTGGTCGAGAGGCTTCGAGGGCAGGTGTGCTTCTTTAGTTTTATGGAGATCGACTCGGTAATTTATACGCTTCGATTATAAATCGCGGTATTTCTATAAATTTGAATACACGAAATAAAAACTGTTTGTCAGAGAGAAAGAGAAAAAAGTCACCCTTATACATATACCATTAAGCCGAATTCAAATATTGAATATATATATATACACAACGACTGCCGGCCATAAATAACGAGCGAAATTCCGCGCGCAGAAATCAGAACGCTCTTTCGCCTAATGGATTTGAAAAAAAAAATCAACAAACTTATAACAGCTGGACACCGGTGCATTCTCTCTCGCTTCACACTTCTCTCACTGCTACAGTTCTCTCTCTCTTTCTCTCTCAGCCGGCGGGTGGCGTAAATATCGCTCTTATTCAGAGATGCGTTTTTAACGATCGTCAAGATGAATGGTTTTATATCTCTCGGCCTTGAAAAATCTGACGTCCTTTTTTCCCCTATATATATACATACATACATGCTCTGGTTCCCTCTAATGTTTTCAAGAGCGCACTATACAATGCACACACACCTATATATACCTATACACCACAGGAGCCGAGAAACAATTAATAACCTTCTTCGGGATCATTTATCGCGACAGTTTAACCCTCCGGGGTGGTGTCTGTGTGTGTGTTGCTCTCTCTCTCTCTTCTTATATATTTTATTCGCTGCAGCGTATAGTGTGCGCGATGCTCTCAAGCCGTGACCGATAGGATTTTTAACGGAATGACGCGGTGTGTTCTTTGCATGCCGCCATACATACATATATATATACACACACACATCTCGCTGTGTATAGTGGAGAGCGTTTAATGTCTTTTTTTCGACTCTAAGCCGTTTACGACTTGACGCTTAAGTGGAGCGCGTCGGCGAGTGCAATATGCGAGAGAGAGAGAGAGAGAGCTTCACCTGTGTGTGTGACCGCGCTTCAGCGTCCGTTCTCTCTCTCTATATACATATATATAGCGCGTGTGAAAGAACGTGGGTGATTTGGCTTTTTACTCTCTCTCTCTCTCTCTTCGCGAGGGTTAAGAGTCATTGCTTCTCTCGTCTCGCTCTTTTTCTTGACACGTTCTTACATTATGTGTGCGCCAATTTCGTTCTCTCTCTCTCTTCTGTATATTGTTGCCGCCGCCTCGTGTGCAGCCTTATCATTTCTATATACCTATAATATATTGTTCTCCGCTAAAAGCCGGACTGTGTAAATGCTAATTTAGCCTACTTTGATCCTCTCCATCACACGTATACAATTATAGCGTAGGTGTGTAATATAAGAGAGAAATTAAAAAAAAAAGAGTAGCCTCCGGCCGGTAAAACGCGCGGTGGCAATAACTGCTCTCATCGTATATCGATTCCCGGCGATAAATTTTCTCATTTCAGTTCGATATTTCGCACCACCGCGTCGCCGTTGCATCAAGTGCCGCCGCCTCCATATACACAACACACAAGAGAGAGAGAGAGAGAGCTGGCCCCCGCGAGCGTCAAAGTATCTGAAAGCTTCTTTATTTGGCGATTAAACGCGTCGGGCTTTGATTTATAATCTCGTAAACGGTGGTCGAACAGCCCCGTTCTAGAGAAGAAAAAAAAAGCTTCGCACACACACACATACACACATAAGACTATGAATTCGAAGCGGCAGAGACGCGCCGGAATGCTATTTAACTGCGTACACTCGCTTGTTTCTTATTCGAGTAAGAGAGAGAGAGATAATAACAAACGCGTTGTAATATATGAAATGTTATTTAGAAGCGCATAAAGCTGCTGCGGAGACGTGCCGGAGAAACAGAGGGTAGTAGTCTGGAAATCCCTTGTGTGTATGTGTGCCGTAATTGATACTATATAGTACATGTGCTGCAGTGTTTTTTTTAAAAACGTCTTAATAATCAGTCTTGAAGCAAAAAAAAAGTTTATTATTTCGCAAGCCTCGTGTGTCAAAAAGTCAGCGTCTCGGATGTCCGACTCGCTCGCGAATATCATAATCACGAAACGAGACTCTCTCTTTTTTGCTTCTCTCTCAACGTGCGCCGATTCTTGCCCTTTTCATTATAATTCTCCCCCTTTCGCATTATATATACATGTGCGTGTAACCGAACAAAGCCGAAAGAACAAAAAGGCGTTAAGTCAGATCACGACCTTAAGGTTACGTCGCTCATGAATGCTTAATATGCAAATTCGCTCCGATGCTCATCATGATGTGTATAATCTTTTTTCACATATATTTATTATTGGTAAAAATAATATTTCCGCGGTGAAAAATTAATACACAATAATATATTTTCTATTCATACACATCAGAGAGACAATTTTTTTCGTTGCTCTCCATTCTTCCCCATTTTTTTTGTTGCTCTCATGGTTCACACACACACGTGCTGTTGCCACCGCGGGCGCGACTCACTTCAGGCGCGCGAATATATTATATATATAAAAGGGCGTCGCGGAGAGATTTTGACCTCTTCGACAAGAGAGAGCGAGAGCGAGAGAGAGAGACACACAAGTGGGATAATAATCGTATAAAGGGCCAACAATGCAGCCCTGACATACCGCAGCCGGTAGAGTTAAAAAAAGAAGGAAAAAACAGAACGGACAATAAATATATTTTGACATGGGAGAGAGAGCCTACTGGTATACATGTACACGTATATATGCAGAGTGTGTCCCAACGGATGTGTAATGGTACAAACTGGGCCCATTGTCGGCCGGAGACATACATATACACACAATCTACCCCTTTCTCCATCTCTCACGCAAGTGCGATGTAAGCAGATTTATTAGCGCGAAAAAGGGTGACAATTTTATGTTTTCATTTGCGCAGACGCTCGCGAGCTGTATACATATAAACAAAAAAAAGATGGTCTATATTGTTTGCCGCGCTTTCACCGCAAGATCGTTTTGTAAAATAATATATACGCGGCTATTTGAAAATAAGAAAGTCCGGTGAAAAGCGCTGATGCGGCCCCGTTGCAATCAAAGGACGCACAAGCCTCGAGGGCAATAACGTGACCGGTACGAAATGCGACATATATATACATACCGCGCTCTCGCGCGCGCGATCGGGATAAAGTCTGCCAGGAAAACGACGACGACTCGATTTTTATCCAAGTCCTCTTCGCGGCGACATGCACCCAAGAGAAGAAGCGCCGCCGCCGCGTGATTACGTAGATCCACGCATAGCATTACAGACGTACATATATATATGTATATATAGAAGCGCGGAAGCGCCAAGCGCGACGTGCCGGAGATTTAAACGCGCGACAGCGCATGTGCGCTATATAGTACGTTACGCTGCATCAGCCTAAAACGTGAATCACGGCTATTTGTGGTTTTAACGACGATTTTTTTTTTTCGTATACTGTGTATATGTATACACTATTATATACACTCAGATATTAGATCGCGCGAGTGCTTTACTTCCGGCGAATGTGGATCACGAGCTATTATATATTTCGCGGAGGATTTCTTTTCTTTAACGATCTGTATACGTATGTGTATGTGTGTCTCATTATGGAGAGCAAAGAGGTATATATATATACGAGGATCCTTATATACACGCCGCGGTTGAAAATTGTACACTACTCTGAAAAGGTCTGCGCGCCGCCGCCGCTTATGTAAACGATACGTGACTCGAATGCAGATCCATTTTCATTTATCTTCAATCTCTTTCTCGGTTAATTGTTCTCTCTTCGATAAATTTTGACGTCGCCGCACACACATATATACACACGAGAGAGCTTTTTTTTTACCGGATTGCGATATTTCGCGCACGCGGTGAGATCAGCGCACTATATATATATACACACACACACGAGCGCGTAATTTATTTTTTTTCGATTTATGTAAAAAGTGACGGCACTCACCTTTGACGTGGTTCAGTTGATCCGCGACACTCGAGTCTTGTTAAGTCGATCGATAAGAAGTGCAGCAGCAGATGTTACGCAATCACACACTACGCTGCCATGTCTCTCTCTCTCCTCAGGACCTTCTGGTGGACGACGACGATGATGATGACGATGGACTGAAGATTCACCGCACGACAATAAAAATCCAGAAGAAAAAACAACTTTATTCCGGGCACTCGCGGTGGCACATAATACTTGATGAATAAAAAAAAAGTCCAGCTTAAATAGTAGTCACTGATAATATCTAGACACACATAAGTAGTAGCAGTAGTAGTTCCTCACTCGCGAGACTGTCCCTCAAGACTGCAGGAGTCCATGCCGGTAGCAGCGGCGCGTGCGTGTAATATGTCACTGTGTACACGTATATACGCGCGATGCACCTGTTGGCTCTAATACCGATCTCCTCCTGTGAACACCGGCGTGGGCGCGCTGCGCCACACAAAGTTGTACTTGTCGAGGAAGGGGGGAAGGGATAGAAAAGAGAGAGAGAAAAAGAGAGAGAGAGAGTAAAAAAAAACGGAGCAGCTCCGACGGCAGCGCGCGAGTAGTGCAGCCGCGTCGCTGGACGGGAGAGGACTGGCGCTTAACGATCCTCGACCTGTTGGACTGAAGGAAGGTGGCCGATTTTCCTTGCCGCCGCCGCTCTTCCCCCCCACCCTCTATACGAAAAAGTGGGCCCCGCGGATTAGGCCACGCCCACTTCTCGCGCGTCGACCAATCGCTGAGTCGGAAGGTTGTGGGCCCGACCAATGGGAGCGATTGTGGGTTGGGCCCATTGCCACGCCCACAATTCTTGTATATACTGTGTGAGAGAGCTGAGATGCACTTGCGGGTATATACTTGCGGTGCGTTTCTGTCGCTGCTCCTATGACCTCTTCAACGATGCTTACAAGGGGGGAACCCACGACGACGCACTGCTCTTTTAAAGCTTTCATTCCGGCGCGCCCGCCAATCCTCTCTCTCTGCTTAGTTAACGCGCCGCGGCTTATAACGCAAAATTCATATCTATCCTTAACTCTCCGGCTCGGTGAATATTGCACTTCCCGCTTATTGCGTATGTGTGTGTGTGTGTGTGTGTTATTCTTATGTGCGCGGATTTATGCTTTTCCACGTTCCCAGCATCATGCTGACTCTCTTCCTCTTATTATCCGCAAATAAATTCGATTCCTACCCTCTCTCTTCCCTTATCTCTTGAGAGGCTCTTTGCTATATACATGTATAGTGTTTTGTGTGTCTTCGTTTATCACACCTTGGATCACGAGGTGTATGCGCGCTTCTCTCGCAGCAGAGATTTTCCGATCGACTTGGAGGAGAAGAAGGAGGAGAAGCTTCTGCTGCTGCTGCTGTAATGGCGGATTTATATTGTTGGAGAGCGGCTGCGACTCGATCTCTTGAGATGGGAGAGGATGACTACTGGATTATATTATTCTTCTTCTTCTTCTTTTGTCCCTCTCTCGCGATTCTTTTTTGCGTGTTTGCACACACACTCGATTTTATACACCAGGAAGATATTTCTGGGATACGAGAATCGCCCACCTTTGAGTCTGTTTTTTTTTTTGCAATTTGCGATCGTTATTATGTGTGCAACGAAATCGACTCTATTTTGAAGCTATATTTATAAGTTTGAGATTATTTTCAAAAGTAAAAGTTGTCATTGGAAAATTTCTATATAGCGACGATGGAAAGTACAATAGATCCTCTGCGTAACACAGCTGCACACGTGAAAACGTAATTACCGTCGGACTACTTGGATTTATAATCTTGTCGCTCGAAAAATCACAAAGAGTCTTTATGTGTATGTATAAAAAGAGAAAGCTCGCAGGTAAACAATCGAACAGCCGATAGGGATCGATTAAAATCGGTTAATGAAGTGAAAATGTTGTAAAATATTTTTACGCGTAAAAAAAATCTGTTTTCTTCTCGCCAATATTGGCCGGGAGAAAAGCAAGTATGCTTTTTGTCAGGTATATTAGGAGCAGATATTGACCCTATATATGCCGAGGGTTAGCCGAGAGAGAAGCAAATAAAAAAGAAGACATTGCTTGCAGACGCTCACGGCGGACCTTTTGTACGTCATTTATGGACGTTTTTAAGGTCATTCGCTGTCGTAAAATCCGGCCCAGACAAAACCGACCCTAAAAAAATGTAGAAGTGTAATCACCTCGAGAGAGAGAGCGAGAGACAATTTTACAGTTGTCAACCGTGTTTCTTTCGCTACGAATATATATTGTACTCTTAAAAAAGAAATTGTTTAAATAAAATGTATTTTAATCGTTACATCCTGTTTCGTCATCCTTCGAAACTCGAAGAATCTTTATATAGTATAATAGAGTAAACGACGTCGTTATTCGCGATAATCGTCGTATTATAAAAGCCACGTAGGAATTCGAGAAGATACATCCTATATACGAGGAGTTTAGAGCTTCATTTGAAGTGTGTGTTGGGGTTTCAAATAATTATGCAAATATATATAGGCTTTCGAATATATCGAGAGATAGAGGATGATATTTGCTTCTTAAGTAAATCGTATAATTTAGTGCACTGGAATATTATATCCTCTTCTCTATCGAATTTCGGTGTCACCTTCGACGAGTGTGTTCGTATTATATATTACAGCCAAAAATCAAGTCGATTTCTAGTTTTTATAATTTCAGATCGGTTTCGCTTCATCGAGATGAGACGCGCTTGAGAAACGGATGAACGACTATCATTTCAATACAAATGAGTTATTTGACCTTTATTTTTTTCTTCGTCTAGCTTCGTGTCTCTCTCTCTACTCGTATTAAACAGCTCCAAATATTCAAATTTATCGTTTCCGTAGGAATTTATATCGGCGCTTTCGTAAAGGGATTATAGCGGCGTCTGATTATATTATATTGTTGAAGTTATAGATATCGAAATGTGCAGTAGCGACGTGGAGACTAATTTTTTATTTATTCAATAATCACATCGATCTTTGCCTTAAAAAATCTCTTAATTGAAATATTTTCAAACCGCGTCGAGCCGCTATTACGCGATTGTCAAACAAAAACAATACTCGACAAGAATTCTCCGCAAAAGTTGAGCAAAAAATCGGCGATTTTTATCCTAAAACACAGTCCGGTAACGGGTATATATCAGCAAAAAAAAGAAGAAGAAGAAGCAGATCCAGACTCGTGAAAATATTCATGCTGTTCGTCCGCATTATAGGTGGCACGACGATAATCTCTGAATTTATGAGAATTTTCGGAATAATTTGAATATACAAGGTGTGGCCGCGATTTGTGTGTGTTTCAGAGGAGAACCGGAGCTGTGTAAAAAAGAAAAAAAAATGCCGCAGAAATTGAGCAAGCGCCTCGAGAGAGTCCACACACGTAGACCAAATAGAACAGGTGACAAAAATGATGATTCATTATATACTATATAGTGTGTGTGTCTTCTTCCCGATGGGTATATGGAATATCGATGGAAAAATGAAGGTCAGCCTATATGTATATGAGAAAGTTTCGAAGAATTCTCGTCGCGCACGTGTGTGTGACAATGTCATGCGTAAATGTACTACTGATGATGATGATGATGTTATAATCGGATCGATTTATATATTACATTATTTCACAAAACCGCGAGGCTTTTCAAACTCACGCGCTATATTTTTTACTTTACGTTTCGAGTAAACAGAAGAAGAAGAAGAAGAAGAAGCTCGACGAGAGACAAGATTTGCCAGTATAATGAGCGAGTATATAACTCAGCCCACGTTCGGTAAAACCTCTTGCTTGTACAGTATATATATTCAGAGCTACACACGAGAGTTATAGTAATAGAATAAGAGTAAAGATCGACGAGAGAAGAAAGGGGGCATGTAAAAAAAGTCACACACACAGGACAGGTTGCTGCAGACGATATATATATACTAATTGAAACGTATAAGAGCACATATAGGCGCTATACCTATCATTACGAGCTTCTCTCACTCTCGTGTGTGTGTGTGTGTCTATCTCTCGAGAGAGGAGAGACTCGAGGAAGGAATCGTGCCTTAATTGCAGCAACGGCTCTAGTCTATGAGCCTTGAATGAATAATACCAGCTCACACACTAAGTGCTTTCTGATCACCGAGAACGACCTTCTTTCTCATAGATATACATATAACTCTTCAACTGTAACGACAAGTGAACTGTGGCGAACAGAAAAAAATAACGATCTTTTATTCCAGATATGTACTCTTTCCCGATATATATTTCCAACTGTTATTATATGGAAGACACAAGCATCAGCGAAGAACGTGACTCTGCAGTGGATTCATATATATAAACTTTGTGTCTGTCTGTGTATTGATATGCTAATCAAAATCTTTGTTCGATATTGTACACGCGATTATGTAACTCTTGCGATCGGCGCATCGTCTATATGTATAATACACACTGCACCTTAATTCAGATCGAGATTGATATTATACATTATAAAACGAAAATAAAAGCGAGAGGTCGTTTTATATATGTATAATTAAAATCACTCTCTGCTCGTCGGTGTGTCTTTCAAAACACGAGGTTGCGAAATTTTTTATCGCCTATATACATACTCTCTTTGCGAAATAATTTATAAACAAATTAGACGCTCGAGAGATGAATATTTGCTAAAAATATATTTCGTAATTTAACTCGAGTTTATTACAAGTCACACATCGTGAGATTTTTAGCACTTTTAAGTCTGTGCAGAAATTCGAACGAATATCGCCGCATAAATTATCCTAGAAAAATAAAGAAGCTACTACACTGCATATATATACACATGCATATACATATATATATATCTATAGGTAGGAGGTTACTTTCATAAAGATCGTCGAGGACGCCGTTCGCGCTCTCGCGACTTTTACTCGTGACCTCTGGTATATATATATATATACACACACACATACATATACATACAAACGGGATGATCCAGATGATTAGAGAAAGCGAGCGAGTGTATATAAGGCACCTGTGTATCTACCTATATATATATGCGCTATGTCGATAATGAGCGCTGATGATTCGTATAATGGAGGTGACATTTGACGAGAGAAGATTGCGAAGAGTAGAGCAGAGGCTCGTTAATGTATATACATATACCTACGCTTCGAAATCCTTTCTGACCGTGAGCTGCCGCCGCTGAGATGCTACCAGACAGTCACTCACACAATGTGTACGAGGATCATTAAAAGTCCCTCTGCTGATGATGTGCTTTGATGAATAGAGCGCGACGAAAAAATATATAATGATACAGTTCTCTCTCTCTACTGTGTGTGTGTGTGTGTGTGTGTGTATCGTCTCTATATACATGTATAAAATGTAAACAATGCTTTCACTCCAACCGCGTGAAAGTCTCTCTTGTAATACGTATATGCGAGCGGCGACTAAATTGTAGAGTTTCGAGGTGATTGTAAACGCTCTTCCCCATTGTTGTAGTAGTGCGAAAAGAGTTTTTTATATATATTACTGTTATACATCATCGGTTGTTCGAATATATATTTCACTCGTGTAATTATATAGTCGCGGAAGTGTGTGTAATAAGACACTAAAAAATTTTTGTTCTAAAAAAAGCTGTATCATCAAGTACGACCTTATAATTGACCATTAACCGAATCGCGATCCATAAATACCTGTTGCACATACACACTCTTCTCATCTGCACCGATAGAAAGTCGGCTCATCTGATTACAACGATTCGCTCGTGAAATGTATCTCAGAGTGATCCCTTATCATTTCCTCCTCTATATATATATCTAGCACGTAGATCAGCTGAAAAATCGGCTTCTTCCGCTCTCCACAACGACTATCTTCTTCGAATATCTCAGTGGCGTATATATATATAATATAATGTCGCTCATAAAGTGATTCCACTCTGCCAATTGCGAAAGTATATATATGTATGTGATGAGCGTGTGGTATACTAATTACTTTTCGGCGCCGGTCAATTTCGACACGTATATATATATATATATATATAAGTGTTCCCATTACACTCGAGTGTGTGTGTGTGTGTGTGTGTGATGGTCTCGGTCTAGAAAAGCACAGGTAATCCCAATAAAAAATGTCGAAAGACCTTTGGGTCATAAATAAAGTGAGATGTCCATTTGTAGAAATTAAGCGATAGGAAACTGGTTTCTCATAAGCTTCTGACCTCGTCCACACACACAACTCGCTCATTCATGCCGAACGACGCGACCCGTCCTTTTCGACGATGTAATACCCACAGACTCTCTCGTGGATTACTAATGAGCCTTTCGGACACTTTTCCGGCGCGCCTTGTACGCACTAAATTCCTAATCTTCTTCTTCTTTTCCTCTTACCTCGGATACACACTGACTGAAATTTAGATTAAGGATGTGAGACGGCCGATCGGTATGTGTACCCAAAAATCTCGTAAATGCACTCCGGAAGTGTCTTATAGGCACGACGACGACGCTTGTTCTTTATTTATGTGTATTATACGAGATTTTTTTTTCTTCTTCTTCTTCTAACTGTATCATGTAGCTGTTTAGTAACTATATAATACTCTCGAAGTATGCGCAGTGCGTTAAAAGAGGCGAATTCGAATTTTAACGTCCTCGTAAAGTGTACGCAACTACGTACTATATAAGCTACTTTATGCACGAAACTGTGGCGTGTGAAAGAGAAAGAGTATAGACGTTATATTGACCTTTATACTTGGCTTTTTACGTATAAAAAACTATAGTATAAAAAGAGTTTTCACGTTGAGAAATGTGTATCGGGATGAGCTATATATACAAGGAAATTCGGTTTGAATTCTAATGAGAGTATATATACTAGAATATTTTCGATGGAGTAGTAGACGGCAATTAGGCATTGATGAGCACTTAGCGCTGAGAAATTCGGTTAAAGGCTTTCGTGAAAAATGTTTGCCTTTATGGCCTAATGCCTCGCGCACCGATTGCGGAAGCCTTTTATCTCCTCACATATATATACACATATGCATCGATGTCGAGCTCGTCTCTCTCGTTATATTGATTATACAAATATTTACGCGCGCGCTTTTTGTTTTTGACATCATAGCACGTGGAATATTTTATTTAAAAAAAGAAGAAGAAGAAGAAGAACCTTTGGCTTTTACTCATCCGCACACATTATTACAGTCTACAAAACGTATACGTAATTACAAGCGCGTTAATTTAAGTTAGTCCCTCGTAAAAATGAAGCCGATCTCAACGAGCGATAAAACATATAACTATATATATACGAGTGACGCCGAATCGTCAAGCGGTTTTTATGTATTTCCAGAGTCGCGTCGAGCAATTTTTCTTTTTGTCTTCAAGTCACCCGACGCTTTACTTATCGCGCACTTTTATTGCCTTCACGCGCATTGCTTTTAGTATTATTGTATTTTCGCTTTGTATTATTATAAAAAGCGACTTATTGAGCTTTCTCGGCGACAATTATGTGAGTCGATGTTGATGATTGATTCGATATATATATAGAGTCTCTCTAATGATTCACGGCGCAGGATTTTCAATCGAGTTTTATCTTTTAATAAACAAAAAATCGGGAATTAACCTTCCGATCTCGCGGGGAATATAAATGATAAGATTCGATAAATCACGGGATGTACATACACACATCAGGCATTTCTTACGCAAGTATACGCCGAGTTTATGAGGACTTTTTTTTCATATACGCCTATGATTTTTTGTCGAGAGCAACGTCGCAGTAGAGAGTAATGAAGTAATTCATTGAAATATTTTCATCTCCCTCTATATATATATAAGCTTCATATTTATTGTTTGCCATTTTTCGCGCAAATAGTCTCTCTCTACCGCTAATTGGTGTTTACAATGCACGCCGACGTAAAAATAACTGCGGCTGTAAAACGGCTTTACTGTTACGATTTTGTTGTAAAATATCTATCTATAATAAACATTAATTAACAGTATAGAGTCTGATGTCGTCTATCACGAGTTAGATGTTCCAGAGAAGATAATTCCAGAAGTTATTGGCTTTTCAGAAATTCGGAACGGTATACATATATACAGCATCCATTTGTGTGAGAGGGTAGGACTTTATTAAATCATACCTGTCCAAAAGAGAGGCTGAAAGCCAACTGTCTTGTTATTATGAAGAAAAGTTAATCGAGCATACTAATGGGCAGGAATCCGTAACACTTCTCTCTCTATATATCTCACAGTTGCCCTGAGAGAGCGAGCGAGCGATAGTAATATATATATATATAAAAAAGGCCGAAAAAGAGAAACTACTACGCGGCGCAGAAGAAGAAGAAGAAGAATCTTGATCACAAATGAGCGGCTGAAAGGCCTGCGCTGCTCATCGGAGCGCAAGCGTAGCGAGCGACATTCGAATAACGACATAATTCATGTCAAAACAGCCTCGAGATAGGATCAGAAGAGAAAGAAAAAAAAGGTCAGCCCTCTCGTGTCTGTCCCTATAATACTGCATCGCTCGATCTCTCTCTCTCTCTCCCTTTGCATATATAGGTAAACCGGGGAACCCCCGGGTGGACGGATGCTTTTATCGCGCGATGCGACAATTTCGTATATATACACACTCGATCCCCCGCGATGCGCTTTATTAATCCTCCTTGCGCTTTTTTTTGGCTTTTTCGACGTTTTATGGAGATATTGCGCGACCGCCGTGGGAAGAAACGCGTCTGGTTGTTTCTCTATATAGGTATATATATATAAGCTCGTCACACCGCGAGTCACTTTCGAGAGCGAAGGGAAATGCAGACGCGCTTATTCGCGGTTCACCCGAGGCCAAGGACGGATTATCTTGTCGAGGGGAAAAATTTCTTGATTTTCCGAGCGAACCGTTTGTGATGTGTATTATATCTCTATATACGCGGTTTAATGCGCTTCCTCGTGTATATTTACTTTATGACTCTCGTATTATACATATACTGCTTGGATGCTCGACGGCCAATTAGTCATGTGATTCGCGTTTTGTTGAATATAATAATTGATTTTTTTTTGCCTGTGTTTTATATATATTTAATCAAGTGTGTGTGTGACTGGATTTAAGGTGGCTCGTTTCCGCGAAGCGCATTTTCCAATTTTCTCTCTCTTTCCACAAGAGCAATTTCCTCTGTACAAGGAAAAGGTAATTGGTTAGTCCCATTGTCAGCGGAGGCTCGTTTTCGAAGAAAAACTCGACTTGAAAATCTAATATTGCATAAACAGCTCGTCGTCTCTGTATTATATACGCGATATTTCAAAACTATCGCGTCACGATTTTCATCTTTTTAGACTGCCGCGGCGAGAGCGATAAAACATTTTTCAAATTGACGTTATATACCGTGTTTTCCAGACTTCTATTAGTACACATTTTCATTAGCTCCATTGTTTGTGCATCGTATTATAATACGAGAGGGGCTTTAATTTGCTTGGAAATTTTTCATCTTACAGAAACAAATTGAGATCCGTTGAGATCAATTTAGTATGTATAAGCTCGTTGGCAAACAATGATGCTTAAGTAGAAAACTGTTGCGCTGTACCTTGAAGAATATCATCGATTCTCTGTAAATCCTACCTTAAAGAATCGCTCGCTTCATCTTGAAAGACTTTTATTCGTCGTCTGATTGGTCGACCGAGAAAAGGGCGCGAATGCTGATTGATTTTGAATGTTTTGGTATTTTGATTTTGATTTTATAAAAATACTGCAGAAATTTTTGTAATCGATTGAATTATCAGAATAATGTCTAATTCTTCTCTAAGACAGACATGGTATGATCACCACTCTCTAATTAGATG